>DWNK01000201.1:0-13368 GCA_018250315.1 Hyalothyrus neleus pemphigargyra | reverse complement strand
AGGAAGCCGATAGCTGATGCCAAGTAGTCACCGCCGCCTATGAACATTTGCAACACCAGAGGAGTCGTTAATGCTACTCCGGCTTTGAAGGGAGAAGGAATGGGAAGGATAGGAAGGGTGGGAGGTGGTAAGTCGTAATCAACACATTATGTCCCATTGCTGGGCTGGGGTCTCGCTATGAGAAGGATTAGGCATAGTCTATACCTTAGAGATCTTACAGAACATTTTCTTTTTCTCGCAGGTATGTAGGTTTCCTCATGAAGTTTTCCTCATGATAATTAGAAAAGTCAGAGGTTGGCGCTTGGGATTTGAACCCGGACCTATCAGAGACCGTAATTCTTAACCACTAGACTATCACTACCATGATTTTATGTATCTGTTGTTTATTTCCATGTTCGAGTTATAAACTTATAAATATGAAATACACAATTACCAGCTCTGTTGATGCATTTGGAGGGACCCAGTCAAGCTTCACAGGTTTATCTGTTACTCCCCGAATTTTAATAAGCGGCACTGAAATAAAATAAAACCATCTTATTTCTATGACATCTTAGAACTCAAGAATATATCAAACTAAGATAATATGTTATTTTTGGTTGGTTTGTTGACATATAAAATATAAAATTCTATAAATAAGTGCAATATTGTAAGTAAACCAAATTGTAAAGGAATGTGTAATATAGGAATATTACACTTAGGTGATTCCTTTTTCTTTTTAGACAACTAAATATTAACCCTCTACGTAATCGCTCTGAGTATATACTAATACTTTGACCATCTGAAATTGTTCTCAACCCAAAGGGTGCCAATAGAACCCTATTACTGAGGCTACGCTTTCTGTCAGTCCGTCTATCACAATAACCTGAACCGTAATAGTTAGATAGTTGAATTTTTTATAGATTGTATATTACTTTTGCCGCTATAACACAAATAATAAAATTAAAAAATAAATAAAGTTAAAAACCAAATGGGTACTCCATACAAGAAACCCGTTTATTTTAATTTTGTGTGTGAGTCTGACTTGTACTTGGGCGGTTATTTTTATTTCTACAGTGGCATAGTTGCCACGCTAAGACCGCATAAGACGTGCAATACTCAGTTAGACAATTTAAGGGCCTTCCTGTGATAGACATAAATATATTAGATAACTATCATAAGAAAAAGATAACTACTTTTTCTTGGTAAATTATTAGAAGGAAAAGTGCTCAGTACCTTACCTACTATTAGTAAGAATTGGTTTGTGATATGACTATTATTAAATTACACTACTCAGAATTGGCATAAGCAAATTGGTATTGATATTATGTATTAGAATGTATTTTAGTAATAGTTCCAAAGTAAGTAAATGCTATAATCGTTATTTCCTTTGAACTATACTACTTTGTCATAAACCAATTACTGTCCCACTGTTAGGCTACAGTCTTATCGCAAAATAACGTTTTTGAGAACTTTTTTTCAAGAATTGTATTGAGGTTTCTTCACAGTGTTTTCCTTCACCATATATCATTTCGTAATTATGTTGTAATTTTTTTATACGAGAATATGTGACCTAACTCACACACAACGTGTAGTGAAATCCGTTTTTCCATTAAACTGCATGATATAGAGTAACTCTACTATCTTATAGAAATTTCGTTCAATGTTGGACCATTACGACGCACTTAGATGCCACAATTTAGTAATATGTACATAACACACCTTATCAGATGTTTTAGTTCACACAACCCATTAGCGATATAGGGCAACGGTAGTACTTCTTACCACAAGCACGGTTGCCACTATACAAGCCTTTGCGATCCCTACCCCGGTTCCGGTGGGCACAAAGGCTGCTACATTAGCCTTCTAATTACTGAGTTTGTTTTTGGACGGGCGCAAGTTATAAGAGTTTTTCCCTAAACAAGTTTACAAACCCTAACAAGTCATCAGTAATCTATTTTTGAGAAAGAGTTAGAACTGGGCCATACTGTACCACGCTGGGCTTAGTATATCTCATAAATATTTGAGAACAGCTGATACGTGCAGGGTTTTCTATAAACTATTTCTAATACGCACATGTCGAATTATGAAAACAATAAATTTCAATATTATTCACAATAACAAATCCGAATTCCCCTTGCAGGGATATTTGGATATGGATGGTCATATAAGAACGAGCCTAATTTAACCAAAATAGCATATTTGAACCCCCGTTTTTTTTAATAAAAATATCTTTAGACGCCTGGTGAGAAAACATAAATTTGTGAAAGAGTGAATAATGAATTACAATTTAGGTGTAGGTAAAGGTGTCACTAAAGATTCTACTGTATGTGGTTCTAAGCCAACCTGTTTTCTACTTTACAACAACCTGAAACATAATGGCCTTCCGCCTTCCTTGTAACTTTAACCCCCACTTCACCCTCATAGGGGTAGATTTTATTTAAGAGTAGGCTATGTTCATCGGCATACTTCAAACTATCTCCATATTAAATTTCGTTACATTCAGTCCAGCAGTTCGACCGTGAGTAATAGACAGGCAGACAGACAGAGTTACTTTCGCATTTATAATATGAGTATGGATAACTTACATATATCGCATTCGCTTATGATTAGTACCATTACACCACGTGTGTGAGTCGTACTGGCGGTCGCGGACATCGGCTCATCAAATATTGACGCGCCCAATTCCTCTCCAAACTAACTTTCATTCTATGTCGACACACTTGGCGTTTGATATACCTACAGCGTACATAAGCAATTAAAGGGCACATTACTATCAGATAGACTTATTTTTAAGCCAAGCCGGTCCAGTACCGGACTTCAGATTGTAAGTATTCAAGGCACTTTAGAAATATCCACAGTCAGCTTCATAACGTCTGAAAGGGCTTCTCCTTTCGTTTATTGCTACCAAGATGAATGAACAAAAGCACTAGTATTGACACTGTTAGGGTTCTTGCTTCTCAATTCTATTCATTTTGTAAGAAGGCAGATATACAACGTGTATAAGTGAAAGTTGATAGAGCAGTCTAACTTCGGAAGATTGATTCTCGTGACAAAACAAATACTGAACATTATAATCGTATATTCACTTTATTGTGTTTTTAACCGCGATGTCTCAGTGCAGAATACTAGAAGATACGTAAGTTATACTGTTGTATCACAAGTAAAAAAAAATTGTTACTTTTTCCACAAATCTCGTTGCTCGTTCCCGATGAAACCAGCCCTTAACGCAAGTTGGCTGCAGACAATGAAAAGCTCAATTTACTGAAACTACTGCTAATGATCCCTGGACTTGTTTGCTATTACAGTAGCTTTCTGCAATTACTTTTAGCGGGAATAATGTAGCGTTTTAATTCCTGGTTTTAAATATCTGCATATTTTTAATCTGAAAGGAATAAAGCGTGGTTGGTGAAAAGACGAAAGTTTTTCACAAGCTCTTATTATTATAAACGTACATTTAACCTGCTCTGTTATTTGCAACACTACTATGACTCACACTATAATATGAATGGAAGATCTTGTATAGCTTGGTGGTGAAGGTACCCCCGTTACACATACACGCCTGCATCCATCTTAGACCTCAGGATTAGAAACGCATACCCAACGCATCCATTTCCTGACCCATATAAGTTTTTTCTTCTAAGTGAGAGTGAACAGATTTTATCTGAGCAAGCGTGTTACAACTTGGATGGCATCAATTTTTATCAGACGAGATCGCAGTCAAACGCGTGCCTATTAAGAAAATAAACGACCTGAGTTAAAATGTACGAGTATATGACCAAAGGTTCATGCAACAATAGCCAAATATCCTTCTTGGATATCAATCGTGAAAATCAAATAAAACTCGTATAAACTAAAGGTATATTTCCATACGGAAAAAGCAATTCCCCGGTTTAAGAGAAAATCTTCTATTAGAAGCGGGAAGTCAAAAATATTTATGTTCCAAGTTGAATCAGTGATTTCAAATTTGAATTTGAAGACAACCGGGACGTCCTCTGGCGTCTAGGCGTGGATTGATTTAATTTCCGCTGAGACCGTCTGCACAGACGGATGCACGAGTCCTTACACCTATATATCTTTTATCTGCTCTGGTATTTTAAGAAGGGGCTTTAAATGTTATATGTGAAGATATTTTTTTTTGCTGAAGTGAACTCTTACCAGTGTTCAGTGCCATCGTTCTGACGTGCAAATTTAATCTTACCAGACAGGAATACAACTTCTTTTATTTCCCATTACTGGGATGGGGTTTTCCCCAAAATTGGAGCCATAAGACTCATAAGGGCTTCAGTTTAACAACTTGGCCGACTGGATTACGTGCTTTCTTATGCAGTGAAATTTTGCCAATAGCGCCACACCCAAGTTGCGACTACGCCTGTCGTTATTTGACTTTCGTGTGCAATCTATTCAAATTACTGAGCAATGTGCATTTTTCCCTACATGGCAGGAATAGGCGAGCTCTTTCAATATGCCGAAAATATATAGGGAAATATGAATGAGAACATTTGAGTACTACAATATATTGTACATAAGCAATGTTAATCCAGGTCATGACATACTTGTCGTGTACGAAGTTTTAGCCAATTCCGTCCAGCATTTTTGCCTGTTGAATAACAAGACACAAAACAAACATACAAACTTTCAAATTAATAATATTAGTGGTATCCTGAAGTAGATTCTAGGTCGCGCAAGTTCAAGTAAAACTATTTCCCATATTCGCAGTCCTTTAATCAAGATTCTATTCAAATGACTCAAAATTGATTCTTTGGCAAAAAAGAATAAAGTTCCAGTAGATGGAATTGCATCAGAACTGCGCGGAATTCTCTTTCTTTTTTTAATTTTGCCGAGGTGCAACGGTGTGATAGAATACTTATTGGAATCCCCGATGCTGGCCGGAATCGAGAAAGGGTCCTATTGATTAAAAGCATATCTTTTCAACGTTGTAGATCTTTTAAAGTTCACTACACATCAAAATTTATAAAAGATATATACGTTTACCTTAGCACTTGAAAATAATTTTATTTTACTCAAGGACCTCGCATATACCAATGTAACGAGGTCTTGTTTCGCATTTAGTACTATTTGGATTTTTGAATGAGCTTACAAGAAAACTCACCAAACCGTTGTTAACTAGCCATAGTTCATTAATAAAATCATAATAATCTCTAGTCTAATGGTACCAATCTAATAGTGTAGTATTATTGTGTAGGCAAGAGTCCTTAAAGTTATTAAAGAATCCCAAAATGTCAATCACTAATTAAATTACATATTTCATTGTGCAATTTCGCATCAATTGTATTTCATCGAAATGAAAGCACAATTTCAAGGCTGTCAAGGCAATGTTGTACATGGGATAGATCAAGCTGTTGAACGTGTCGATTTATTGCATTTTATGTCTGTATGTTGTCGAGCAGTCATGTAAATTAATGGACATTGTCGTTGACTTCTCTATATTAACGTACATGAACCTATGTTATATACTGCCGACTTCATATACAATTATGTATTGCATACAGTTCTGTTCGTGTAAAGGCAACGCGGTGATAAGTTAAATTTGTCACGAAAAGTCACCCTATGATGACCTGTAATGGCCATTCAACGATTATGCATTAGTCCTTTCTCGCTCGAAGAGAGGGAGACCCGAGCTGGGGAGTAGGCCATAAGAAGTGTTAAGACCTAATTAGATTTAGATGATTATTTTCATCATCGGTCGCGTTGAGGAGCGCATTTTTGTAATTTATTAAACCTTTGCGTAGTTAACAAATCTTGAAACCTTTATCTATGTAATGCTGTCGCTGAGAAAAATCTGTGACACATCAGCAGACTCAACGAAATTGTAAGAATTACATCTAACAACGGAACTGCAATAGTTTGTACTAGTTCCGAACAACACGTCTCAAAAATAACTTACAGAGAGTAGAATGCAACAAAACAAATGAACAACTGCGCACGACCGTCTCCCAACTACTTAACAGGACTTACTACGTCCACTCATCTCAAATCAACGGTCCCCACACTACGAACGGAAGTCTAATCGCCTCAATTGACGGTCCTAGACTAGGGGTCTATGACTCTGATTTTATGGGTCAATTCATTAATTCACTAGCACCTTCATTGATACGAATTAAAAGGGAAACGGGGGGACCAATGCACCTTAACGACGTGCGAGACGCATTGGCTGATCTACGAACTAGGAACTTGGTTTTTTATTCGTTATAGCTGTTGTGCGTAACTACTACAGTCGCCCCTAGCAGTGCGAAGCGGGCAGGTAGGCACTATAAAAATCGCTGTGACCGAGGTCAATGTCCTGCATCATGCATAAAATTCAGGCTGTTTTTAGGACAACTTAAATTGCTATATCTCGGAATTGCGTAATGATACAAAATTTTAAATTACATTTAATTTGTTATATCCACTCCCTGTATAATGTGATTTCGATACATGTTGGATATGTTCTGTAGGATTTGGATGGCAGTGACCACCTAACATTGAGTGAACTTATTGCTCGCATCATTCTAATATAACAAAGCTACTAATCATTGCCAGAACATTTCAAATTATTTTCCTTCCAGTACTCAAATGGTAATCTCATGCATAATTTGATGGGATTCTTTGGAGGTTTAAAGCAATTATTCAGGGATCGATGGGACGTGCTGGAATCTGTATTAGTGCTATCGGCTCCCGGGCGCCCGCGGAATGTGCGGTTTGCATAAAAATTCCGAGATTTGTACCATTCTGACTACATTTACATGTAATAATGTTTTTACAAGCGTACAGTATGGTACGGTAGCTGCACTGGGATGTTTTGATTCGACTTTTTACTTGTCATTGTGTTTTATACTCGTTGGTCCGAGAAATTCTCTAAAATACTTTGTATTTTATGGTTATTTCATTTATAGGATCTACATATTCTGAGACAAATAAGTTTATAAAATTTTGCCGCATCGTGTACTATACACTACATAATTACATCTTAGATTATATATAGGTCCATAATATTAAACTTATCTAGAATAAACGAAGAGATACCTGAACGTACCAATTCCGCCGCCTATGAACATTTGCAACACCAGAGCAGTCGCCAATATTACGCCGGTTTTAAAGGAAAAAGAGGATGGGATGAGATAGGAAACGTTGGAAGTAGGACACTATTCTCAGGTCTACTACCGCAGCACAACATGTCGCTATTGATGAGTTTACCATGGTAAACTCCTGCCAGAGGGTGGTCGCTAGCCAGTCAGGTGTAACGATGAAACTTTCCCACAATTGCATATGGTTATGCCTTCATATGTAGCTTTAATTCGTGTATTTATTTAATCTTTATAACCCTTACAAAACTTTATATGCACCAAGGATAGAATGTTCAAAACCGTCGTACTATTTACAGCTCTTCCGGCTTTGCCAGTGTACCATAGGCGGCGGTGATCCCTTTTCATCAGGTGGGCCGCCTGCTTCTTCGTTAGGCTTAAACATAAAAAAAAATTCATATTAAGAGCATTTTCTGCCAACCAATCTTAGGGCATTCGCTTTGTGGTTGTAGATCAATCAAAGGAAGCAATACCGAAGTTTTCGACCAACCGAAAAAAGTTTGCTTTGTTTCAAACAACTCTTTCAAGATCCATCGAAGATTTTGGAACTTTTTTGAAGTTCTTGAACAGAATCACGGTCGATCGATTCTAATTTACTTCGGAATTGTTTCTCTTGTGCTAATAATTTGATTACTTTTAAACAAATCAACGGTCTGGTCTCAACTGTTTAATTTATTCTCGAATTGTATTTAACTTTGCACTGTTAATTTAGTTTTAACATTACGTGCGAATGAATGATTAATTTGCTTTGACTTTTGTGTTTTGTTGTTAATGAATTTGAGGCCGTTTAGGTTTTTGTTAAATGTTAATTTAAATGTTTTTCATATTACTGAACGCAAATTTATTTCATTCTTGGAATAAATTCTGCAGGGAGAGTAAAGGTTCCATAATATATAGAATACGTTTGTCCTGTCCATATTACTATGTTACCTTTAGACTGTTGCTATTTAGGTGTTATAATATAATACTATTACTACTATATGTAGTAGTAAAATAATAAAAAGGGTTGGCATGATAGGGCACCGAAGGAATGGAAGGAATAAATCAAGGCTAATATAGTAACTTTCGACAAGTCTTAAAAATAATTTTTTAATTTCTAAATTATTTTAAGGAGATAAGATATGAGCTTTTACAGTCAAGGTAAAATGTGTGTGCTGTTTCCTGGTTTTCGGTGCGTATTAACAAGGAGTAGCAATGCATCGTCTTCAGGTAGACCCCTGTCGTCCATATTTTAATCCCATAAATATGCGTGATTAATTATCATCATGTATTCTCGTTTACTACTTTTATTCAGCGTCTGCAGGATGGTTTAACATCCATGGTTTCGTAATATGTAGAGCCATGGGACCTGAATGTGCTGACATCAATCTGTAGCGAGAAATTCTTCTGTACTTGGAAATGGTGCCCTAAAAGGGAGCAATAAAATGCGACAAGCGATAAACGAGCACATTTCAAGCTTTTATTGCGCCGAGATATGAAACTGCTATGAAGCTGTTACTATTTATCAATTTCATTCCTCCGAATATATACATTCATGTATATTCAGAACTAGATAAATTTTGGACTGTCTTTCTGTAATTTCTCATGATCAAAAGTTCACTGGCGGATGTTACGTCCCTTTTTTTATAGTATTGAGAGAACAAATAACAGTCAGCTTCTTCCCGAAAAAAATGGCTAATTCGGAATTTTATTTATATGGAAAGTATTCCACACCTTTTTTGCAGATGTCGGGCTGTATTTTAAACCCTGAACCTTATACGTTTTAATGTACGAAATGGTATACATCGCGGTGAAATAACATTTTCAAAAACACTAAAATTTTAATCGATCAAATTATACGTATATGTTACGTTCGCAATAATACGTGCAAGTTTTTCTATTTGAAAAATTGATTATTTTACAAATATGGCGAAAGGCTAAATAAGTTTAAGGTAAACCGAATTCGTACTCGTGTTAAATTCAATTTCACCAAACTGTATTATTTTAGATTTGCACGCAAAATAACCAACACCGCATTAGAAGCCTATGGCATTCTTATGGAAATTAGCGCTTCCATAAATCAGCGCTGGCAGGTTTTTCATTTGCCGCCCGCCCGCCCTCGCTGCGTGTGTCATCATCTACAATGTTGCTGAGGTACCATACCGTAGATACAATATTAATGGACCTGGTATATTTATCCATTTGCCATTCTCAACTTCATTTATACAATTTTTTTTATGAATAGTATACAAATTTTCGCTTTCTGTGCTCCTTCTCCATACAAACACCAAGTATACCAAATCTCACACTCTTGCGTTCACGAATTATTCCTAAAAAAGGTGTTCACTTCACATATTAATATAATAAATATCCACACTCAAATGGTACATTATATACCACCGAAATGTGTTTCTCCCTCAAATGGGGCATATTAAGATAATTTAACTTTACGGTGGTTAATTGGTAAGCTTTGGTTGCGAATTGTTACAAAGAAGTTTTTTAATTACCGAAACACCCCATACACAATGGTTGCGCCACTGCAGGGTTCTTCGTAGACCCGGGTCCGAATCCGTTCATATGCGTATTAAAATGACTATATTGGCGACTTCTCTGGTGTTGCAAATGTTGTCAACTTACCATCAGATATCTCGCCAGCCTCTGTTTGGCTTATACAAAATTAAAAAGGCGGATGATGTATTTTTGTTAACCCTAGTAATTCTTCGGTACTTTGTTCCGCTTCTCCACGGTCCGTATTATCATTTACATGTATCCTTGCAATGCTTGCAACCAACCCGCAGGAACTTACGTAAATTCCCGTCATATCCCTAACCACGAAACAAACGTTTGCGGTGATTTATGTAGCCTCCCTGACGTTACAGGAAAGCTCTTTTCACGGCCGGGAATGAAAAATGTTGGAAGTTGGAAGAAATCTAACGAATAATGATATTTACGCCGTTATCGTGGAAATTTTTGGATTACTTTCCTGTTCGCAGGTTGTCCGTGTCAATGTTTTGATTACACAAGAAAACAAACTTCTACAAATAAAACCACACTAGTCACTAGATTCTTTTACATTTCCGAAGAGTATACTGTAAACCCGTATAGGTCACATATATCGTATAGGTCTGGATAGAATCTTAAACATTTTTGGCTCGTTTCGAACTGAATTAAGAGACTTGTTGCATGAAGATAGCTTTTGGGATAAAGAGTTAAAGACGAGTAAATTGTAAGGAGTAAAACGTCATTTAAGCCTTATTAGTAAGCCCTCTTTGATCCGCAGTGTTTAGCCTACGTCCACACAAGTGGGAATGTTTGCTGGTTAGCGACCACCCTCAGGCCGTCTGCCGTCAATAGCGACTTGTCGTGTTACGGTAGTGCGACTGAGAGCCAGAATTCCTCTTCCCTCCCTTCCCATCCTTTATATCCCATACGTCTCTTTTCCTTTCAAAGTCAGCGAGAATTGGCGACTTCTCTGGTGTTGCAAATGTTCATAGGCGGCGGTGACTACTTACCATTAGGTATCCCGCTTGCCTCTTCATTTGGCTAATACATAAAAAAACTAGGTTTAAAACATAATCTACATCCAAAGACCATGAAGCCTATTGACTGCTCATAGCACTTCGCCTCGCACGACAAGTAGTAGTTTAAAACACTGCTTCAATTGATTGTCATTGATCATTACTAGGGATAGTGCACGTACCTGCCACGCTTTGATGGGTCGGTTATATAACGACCAATAACAAGCGTGGATTTTTACCTCGTCTCGCACTAGTGAGTTGCGTTTGTATTAGAATAAATATTCATTAGCGATCAATAAATAGGCTTTATAATCTGTGCCTACATTGCATATCGTTAAGTCTATTCCCAAATTTTAACAATTCGTTAAACATCTAATCCAGAATCAACAGACGACTGTCCGGGCTTTAGGCAACACTGTTGGCGATTGGCCAAATGGCGTCGTTGTTAACAAATAAATATGGCCGCGCTTCCGGTAATTGCTCTCACTTCACTCGCATCCCCGAGGAATTTGGATAATTGCACGACTTTTAGTAACATTAACTTAAACTAGGAGACTTCTTGTATTACTAATGTACGTTCATCCCGGCAATATAGACTTATCTTCACTAGAGTATTCCTTTTTTTTATTGGAAGTAGCAAGACTAAGATAAAAAGCATCTCATTAGATTTAACTAAATTATTGGAAAGAAGGTACCACCACTTATAATCATGACATCCGTAAACACTATTAGACATAAAATTTAATAACCAAATCAGTAAATAAACAACTTATAAAGGTTAATACGCCGTATACTTGACTTTACTTCATTAACTGGATCCAGCACGTTCCTTCAGAACATTGGTTCTCAACTTGAGATACAACATGTTGATGTTATTTTCAATTTATTTCTTTTCTTGATATTCACTTTCCTTTATAGTCATGTTATTTAATGCAATACAATTAAAAATATTATTAAGTTTCGTTAAGGGCGTAAAGAATAATTTTGGCAGCGCTCTTGCTCAAAAAAATACAGCTGAACGTAGGACCTCCTTCTCCGATGTCGGTTAAAAACAATTTAAATACGGCTTTGAACCGTAAAATCCAGAACTTTTAAAGATATTTAACTTAGGTACTGGGTGAAGTTATTCTCTAGTCAGCTCAGAAACGTAAGTACCTAATGTATAATCTACGTGAAGCCGTTTAATACTCAAAATAAACAAATTATTATAAACACTAAAATACTATCTCGTCAGGTTGAGAAGGTTTGCCAGGCAGACACAGAGTGAATAGTTCGCATTGGTGCTGTTAATTAAGATGTTTGCTGCGAACTGGCTGCAACTAGTGCACCCTGCGACACAATTATATGATTAGCTGAGATGCTACTTAATTAAGATGATTACTCCAAGCGGAAGTTGTAGAACATTGTTATATTATTATCATAAATTAAAATTGAAGTCTAGCTTGGGTAAACAACCTATATAAATCAATGGCATTGAAAGTGAATTAATAATGTAGGTCTATGAGAAGACATCGATAAATCTATATAAATTAGAATACCTAACATATCAAAGAAAAGCTTAAATGTATCTTACTTTTCAGTAAAGATTATTTTTCCATAGTTGTTACAGTTACAGATTTTTTTACAAATAATTTTATTAAATGAAGTATTTTTTAACATATGACTTTTATTTCTAAACTTATTTTGTGCGCGAGCACTTCTTAACATACGTAATGTCATTAGCTCTAGTAGTTCTCTTTAAAGGGTTCAGTTCAATTTAAGTATATGTACGTGCTAACTTTTATCCTTTTAAGACGAGATTCATGGCAAATTATAGCTGGAATAACTTTAAATTAAGTTTGTACGTATGAAAATGAACCGAAACAGCTAAGTACAAAGTGAATTACAAATTACTCTAATTTACATTATCAATTACCTAGCCCGCTGATTAACTTTGCGTAGCTTAATCAGTAATCAATTAATCAGACCCCATCGATTCGGTTCATTAGCCTAATTGAATACATTGATTGCGGGCCTCGCTAAACTGACTAATACTGTTTGCGGCACCAAAAGCCCCTCAAGTTTAAACTCTACATATTGAATAAAATAAATGTTTTTGTTTAGTTCATTCTTTCGGACGAGAGAGGAATGAGGGTGACAGTTAACATAAACACTTTTTGTATTCATTAGTTGTATAATAAATATTTTACGTATATTAGTTACCGACTGCTTGTCTCGCTTTCGCTCCGGTGTGCCTAGGTTCGAATCTTCGAATCCCATCTTTGATTTTGCTCGTATTGGTCATCGTGAGGAAACCTACATAAGGCCGACGTTATCTTTTATAGGTTTCCTCACGATGACCAATCCTTGCGAGTTTCAAATTATAGGTACCTGCATGTTCTCGAAAGTGTGTGAAGTCTGCCAATCCGCACTTGGCCAGTGTGATAAACAATTTATTTATTATTTTATTTTTAGATATTTATAATGCTACACCAACAAGATGATTACTGTTACATTCAAGAATAATATAATTCACAAGCTTTGGTCACACTAATTATTTAATTAACAATTAGAGGTGCAAATGACATTTTTGTAACATTTTTACATTTCTAAATTATTATAGACATTTCTGGTTACGCTGATACATAATGTATACAATTATGCAATAATTTCAATAGAGATAATTTAAATAATAAATCATATACTATGTTCTAATGTTTCTCATTGTGAGAAGAGACATGAGCCCAAAAGTATGACAAAATGATTTAATGATGAGATGATTAAGATTATTTCACGAAATAAATAAGACCCTCATCGCCGAGGCCTCTGTG
>DWNK01000200.1:0-13384 GCA_018250315.1 Hyalothyrus neleus pemphigargyra | reverse complement strand
GAATTTGCGGTTTCACGGTCACCTTAGGTGGATCCTTGTAGATGACATGTTGTGTAATATTGCTCGGTTGTGTACTGGTCGAGTGCCTAACATTGTCGGCTCTAACCTTACATCTGTTACAGATTTGTGGATACCAAGATGTAGCGTTGAACTACACCATTAAGTTGGAATAATATTCTTCCCAACTCTCATTGAACTGATCTCATTGATAGCCTAGTGGTTAAGAATTGACGTCTCATTCCGTGGTCATCATCATCATCATACATTATCATTATCAGAATCCTAGGCCACGAATCCACGCCTATGATTTTTCTAAATCATTTGCGTATTACAAAGTAATAATTACTTACTTTATTGATGTGGGGTAGGGCGAAACATCGTGATTTCATCCAGATATCGTAAGTCGTAAAGAAACCTGAATCAAGCAAGCAAGTTTTCAAGAAAATAACCTAATCAATGCATTTAAAGATTGTTTTCAAATGAGGAATTATACCGTGCAAACAATATGATCAATAAAAGTTTCATTATGAGTGCTTTGTAAAACAGTACAGACTACTATAACACCCATCCAGGTTTGTAAAGTGCTGATATAACTGCAGATAAAGAAATGCCAAGTTAAAGACAATTAAATTATTGCATACAGTGAAGTTTGCAACTTTCACACTCAATGCTTGCGTGTTAGAGTTCTATTATTTATCGGGTTGTCTTTAATCTATTATGTTTGAGTTATGAAAGTAATTGCAGTTTATGTGTGTTGGGATTTGTAGTTCTATTGTTTCCTTGTCTAGTTAGTTGCAGTTGTGTGATAAACATCACATTCTTAATAATTTTATCAATAAACGCTTTTAAATTATGTTTGTACGTGAGTATTCGTTTTTTATTGAATATTCGTCCATACATTACTATTTCACAATCTTTAAGTCTTTCTTTTATTAAAATAAAAAAATTACCACCTAAAAATTTACTTAAAACTTGAGAAGATAGAATTTAGGTTAAATTTAATGAATTAAAACAGTTTAATAATAATTATCATTCTTAAACATTTAGATAAGTTTAGACATAGTTAGGTACTGGAAGACAACAACATTTCTGAAATAAAAACGTATTGCGTATTTTTTATTTCTTTATTTATTATCAACGCATTACTAAGTATAAGTAAGTAGGATATTACTGGGTACAAATCACCACAATATAAATTTAAATAAATATTACATAATACCTGTAAAAGAATCGTTGTGTATTCTGAACTCCGTTATACTAGACGGAGTAATGTTATTGAAATATCCGCTGCTCCAGACAGCCTCATAGAAATTCTGATTCTTGACCGCTCTATCGAAGGCCTGCATATTGATCTATCCTTAGACATCAGACAGTAGGTAGTCTGGCTCAAAATTAGATAAGGTTATACGTTGAATTGCAAATAAAAACGTTTAAGTTCAAACGAATTCAATTTCCGTCTACAGCACAGCAAACGATATCAATAAAATTTCAAAATTAACAGTAACAGTATTAATTAACCGCAACTTATAGCACTTTGCTATAAGTATTATCTGTAAGATGCTGTACAAATCACGGGCAATACATTAACAAAAATACATTGGATGGACTAGAAACGATAAAAATAATTGCACAACTTATCTCCGATTAGTTACAGAGAGAAGTTGCGACACAATGCCTCCCAGCTTCATAAAATTCAATGTTCTCATCGATATTAATAATATGTCAGCAATAAAATGAGACGTGCCCCAAGATAACAAATGACCCGTGGTCGCGACACTTAATTTTCACTAGTTTATACGTTCTACATAAGACGTCTTGTGAGGTCCGCGATTTGAAGTATATCGGATAGTGCATGGCGCCAACGTACCCGACCTAACGACTGCCGAGTAACATATTACGCCTCAATGTACTCAACGACAGACTGACATTTGATAAATAGCAGCTGTTGACATCTTCCTAGTGAGAGTTGAACCCAGATAAGTCATTGGGCGGTCGTTTCGCGATTCCACTACACTTCCAAACTTATCCGAATAAAAAGTAAAAAGTAATTTCATACTTATAGTACACTTTGAAATCATATATTACTTTTAGTAGTTTCAATTTTTAGTTTCAAAAGAGCCCCGTGTCCCTATATTACAACAGTATATTTAAAATGTAGTTTTTTTACCATTTAACTATCATTGTTGTTAGCATACATTAACATAATCCTCTCACTCTTCTTTTATCATTCTAACAAGTTTATATTTCACGTTTTGTTGATTTGAACACCACGTCCGTTAATTATGATGAACAAAGTTAATATAATCTTATTTTTACACATAATCAACGTTTTTGCTATTATTCTAAGCTTCAGAACAATTAACTAAATACAATTTGATTATAATTTTTGTTCAGATACTTGCGATGCAGATAACCTTATTTGTAAGACAATGCAGCAGTTAGCTGCTAACGATAATATTAGAACGTGTAGCAAAAAATGGTAGTTTTGTGCGAAACACTTATCGCGTTTTAGTGTGATCAAATTAATGAGGCATGATTGATTGTATTTATCATTAATCTTGATCACAATAGCTAACCGACCACAGTGAGAATAAGGTAAAATTCCTTCTTTAATATCAACGAAAGATATGATTCAAATGAGAGTTTTTGCGCCCCTGTGAATGTGAAACAGAAGATAACAGCCCGGTTAATTCATTGTAACGGCTCTACAGATTAATTCGAGATTATTTACAACATCAATCAATTAATGTTCCACGAACGTACTTTAAAAGAGATATTGGGGGTACTCGATAAAGCTGTAATAAAAGACGTAATAAATTTTATCTAATTTACAGTTGCACATGAACTTGTTATTTAATAAGTTATGTATTTCTGACCTAGTTCAATTACTTAGTCTTATAGATATTGCATGTCATAAATTCAAAGATACCCCGACAAATAATTATGAAATAACTACTATTACACCTACAGAATCAACCGATTTATTTTTTAGAACATACATATACTCAAACACTATTCAATATTACCATAGAATCAGCAGTAAAGGTTAGTCTGATGATAAAGTCCAAGTCATTAATTGGATCTCAAATTATCACTTGGTGTAAGCCCTAAAGTATACGGTAATTACTTTCTTAATATTAAGCCATGAATTTTCTGTGTAGCTCACATAATATACAATTATGATCATTAAAACAATAAAATCTTCAATAAAAACATTTCAACTATGCAAACATATAAGACAATGTAGCTTTATAGCAGATTCACGCTTTCTCGTATGTTTCGTAATCTATTATTTAGCAAGTTAAGTAACAATCTATGTAATACGGATACACGGTCGTCGTAATTAAAATTGAGAACAAAGTTAATGGTAATATTATTGTTAAAATAATGGAAACGCCACACAAAGTGACTAGGTACAAGATGTATTCCGTTATCAAAGACGCAAACGATGAGGTCATGACACGAGTAAAACAGAAAAATAATTTGCCAGAGATAAAGACGACAATAATAATTTATGCCCTGTTTTTGTAAGATATTGGTATCGTGGATTTTAAACAAATAGCCATTGAGCAGTTTCGAAGCTTCGTTCCGGAGATAAATTGACTGTAGGTACAATAGACAATGACCGTGAAGCTTATAATTTGCCCACCTCCTCAACGCTAGGCTCGATCGGCTCAATGATAGTCATTTTATAGTATTAGTTCAAATAAAAGCTAAAAATGTAGACTTATGGTGAAAAGATTACTTTACGGTAGGTTATAATCATTTACCTGTTTTCTGAGATTAACTCGTACAAACATAAAGTCGTTTCTTTATAACATTAGTTAAAATAATCACCCTCCGGAACACACAGTTACAATATACGAGTACTTAACTAAGTTAGACAAACTTTTTCCGGTATTCTTTATCATTATTATTTATAGAGTAATAAACATAATTAAGCTTTTATCGCCAAATGTTCGTCGATGCATAAACAAGATGTAGTCGTAAAATTTACAAACTAGTTTTAATACACAAATCATGTAGTTTTATTCTAGATGTATCTAATACAGATAATGTGATTTAACTCGACTGCGTAGTTAAAGTAAGTGAGGTTTCTAAAGCAATATTACAGTATTTTTAAAGACAAAATCGGGTATGAGTGTCAAGCCACACCACAGTTGTTCAGATTCCACGACAATCTATAAAGGGGCGTGGATGAAACACGAAATATTCAAAATTGCTGAAGTGGAAATTGTTTTCAAAAGGCGTCGCAATAAAGTTACCCCTCGAAACAAAAACAAAGATGGCTCTTGACGGGGCACCGGTGGTGACTTTACGGTTCGGCTGTCACACGCGCCGCCCAGCCAGTAGATAACACGCCCTTTAGGTACAAAAAGGTAACTTTACCGATTGGCCCTCTTTACATGCGTCCAAAATATTATCAACTCTCGATTATTACCAGGTTAATTTAACGTACGTACAGCCCGTTACGCCGGCTTCCCTCTACTAGCGTAGGGGTTTTTATGCATGGAACTGGCCAATTAGTCGTCGGATATCATGTACGGGTGGCGGCTATCGGCTAACATGGACGCATGCGGTTCCCCGTAATAGCGAGTTGCTCGCTCGTAATGTGTTTTTGGCGTGCCGCGCCCCTAGCCACGGTATCTACCCAACATTATTTAGTACCTGTATACTACCTTTTAAAACTTCGTCCATAACCCGAGATTGGCCCTTGCGTGATCCCATTTCTATATTACGACGACGAATAATTAGCTTTATCTGATACCATTTTTACGAACGCGGTAATTTACTCGCAGCATGAAAGGCGATGTTTGGGTGGTATTTACTTTTGTGGATAACTTGTTTCGTGGTTATTCGCTTTGTTAGTATTTGCTTTGTAAGTCATAAAGGTATGACTTAAATAATCGAATCCCGAGTTTATTTAGTGTTGAAACTTCTTATCGTAACAAGTGTGGTAAAATAATTTTCAACGTGCCAAAAGACGGTTTTATTATGCTCTTAACTATTATGCGATAGACATCTAAGCATCTTAAGTTCAATATTCTTCTAAGGTGTAATTCGATGTGCAGTTGACATGTGTAACTCGATCTCCGCTCTGTAAGATTCAGTCCCCGACAAATTTTTACACAAAACTGTCACCAAGAGTTAAGAGTCGGTTTTAATTTCATAGGCCGTGTATCATCTGACTGATAAACTTGTTCGAGCGTAAGGAAAAAGTATACATCTATTACATCAAAAAACATCGTATACCGATTTTATATGAGTGCCGACGATGTCATTGGTAAATTCAAATTGTAAGCGTAACATAATATCCTGAAGGCAGTTTAGTCGCTTTTACCTACTTGGAGTGGCCTCTCGGTACTTGTACAAAAGGGGATATAGTTACACGTACATGTTCAGTTCTCTTTAATTTATAGTAAATGGAATACATTGTACCAAATCGCAACATTGTCTTTTTACTAGAATGTGTTAACATTGACACGATACAATAGCATTTAATTGGCGCGATTTCTCTAAGTAGCTTTCCATACGGTTTTGTACCCCTAATGTTGCCGAATTATCAAAATCAATCTCATTCTCAAATAACAGTTTTAGCCAATAAACTAATAAAGGGCTCTTCAAAAGTGCCTATTTGCTTTCTTATTGCCTAAAATAACCTGGGATAAATTTTGACTATGTATCGACTAATATTGTAGATTTTTTTTATATAACTAATTAATTAAAAAAGGCTAATATTATTGTTTTTTTCGCTATTTTAGGCCTCTAATCTTGTGAAAGTGAATCTCTCCTTTAACCTAATAATTTTATTAGATCTTGAGAAACATATATGTAATTTTTAAGTATATTCATTTAACATCTCTTAAACACCAAAATGTAAAAATCACTACCAAGTCCAATCACGCCCTGTTTATACAATTCACCTTCATTCCTTTCGAACTCCGTTTTAAACCAGCCCAGGTGTGGATTACCCGACCCATTCGGGGATGTTGCCGACAATCGCCATGAACGTTGCGGCTTATCCTTTTGCCTTTATTTCATTATTATGACTCCAATTCACGCTCGGCCGACACCGCCCGCTTTATAACGAAACGTAGTGTTTACGCAGAGCCACGGTGTCGCCACCCCTTCGGTAATTATTCAGCTATGGGCGCTTGTTATGAATTCATTGATTTCAACTACACTCTCTTTGTTTTCTTGTTACGTTTTGTTTTCACTGTCTCTAATATTTACTCGTATTGTCTTCGTTTATTTTGAAGCAATAAACTTTTGGAAGAACGAAATGATCTATTTCATTTACGCGCAATATTCTATCAAAAATAAGATTAATTAATAAAACTGCTACTTTATCTCCTTATCTGTCGTAAAAACTTATCAAAATTAAATGGCATTTATTTTGTTTTAACTTTAATTTTTTACTTCCCCTTGCCATGTAAATATCAGCGCAAGTGTAATCAAAAGCTTCTTTATGCTCGACCGACTAAATTAACCACAGCGATGATGGTTCACTTTAATAACAACGGCGATAGGTACGAGCAATATTTTTGTGTTTATCTCATTTTTATGAGTTTAAGTAGGAAGCATGAGGTGGCGCGAGAGATAGGGATTTAATTGAAGGCGTAGGGGCGAAAGCCGCAACCGCCTCCCACAGAGCGGGTAGGGGGTAGCAAAATAATAAAAAAATGAAGCCGCGCAGCCATCCCCGCGAGCTCGGATGCTGTGAAAGTGGCACGCCGTGGATAAATGAAGGTTTTTTGTTTGCGGAATACGCCTAAGCTTGGCGTCGCTCCACTTTCGTATTGTCACTTGAATTCTATGGATGTTAGTTCATTCATAGAGCTCGCTTCGTCGGCAGCGTCATTAAATTTATGTAGCATTTAAACGATGTTTTATCCGCAAATTATCATATACCACGCTTCCATTTAACTTCTTTTCTTATTCTTAATTGTGAACGGTTAAGAAATGGCGTGAGTTAACAGCCGCCAACGTTGAACGGATGGCGTTATTAAGAGAGGCTAGCGAGAGAATTAATAGAAACGGCGAAATAATTTCATTTCATATTTATTTACGAGAATCTCATTCGATGGAGGGCGAGAAGAATTAAGTCAACAACGAACTTAACAATAGAGAGCGAGTTCATTTGATACGGACTTCAAGCGAAATGTAGCATTGTGTTCGGGGAGTTAAGATAGAGAATCGATCGTGAAGCATCCTGACAGGGGGCGCTGCCCGTCACTTCTGCGATTTAAGTGACAGTTTTATTAATTTCCCATACTCATCCCTATTTTCCACCCTTCTCAGTTACGAACAACGCTGCATTGGCAGCATATGGACTCGGCAGTATTTGCGGCACGCTTTATAACCGAAAAGTTACAAAGTTCCAAACAGCCACGTTGCATTGAGCTTGATAGATATTACAGTTTTATATTTTCTGATATTTATTGTTACTAAATTGGTATTTATTGAATTGTTATTTGAATTTGTTAAGTCAAATAGGAATAGAAACATGAAAAACATAATATATTATTACCTAAGTACAATGTACGTAAAGATCAGCTAGCATGCTTATAAATTGAAAGATGTCGACATATGACTTAATATATCGACATAATAAATATTACAAAAGTACAACACAATACTAGTGTTATAAAAGGAAAACTGAAAATCAGTTAAAGATCCAGGAATCCAACCTGTAGTACATGATAGATACACAGCGTTCCCTGATGACTAAGAAGGAACGCTTCAGTATTTATATTGTCGTATTCTGCTTTAAAGTTTTTAAAGCAGAATACGATAATATAAACACTGATGCTATGAAACAGAACTGGTGTGGCCGTAACGGTCACGTGGGACTATAAACAGGTCTACCGTCTTTATACCGAATGGATCCTTTTGATTGGACAAAATTATTATAAAGGTTACTAGGGAATGAATATAGCTTATTTTCTCAGAACTATAATGTATTATCTTATGTTTGATAGAAGAGCCGCAGTCCCCGAAATAAATTACTATTTGTGTAAACATGTCAACAATAATTCAGACTGGGGGCGATATGTTTCCGGCCAGTCCTATTCCGGCCAGTGTAATTTTTCTAATGACACAACCGTGTAAGCCACGCGCGTTAATCTTAATAGAATTGTGATACGAGGACTGAATCGTAATAAAGATACGACGCCGAATAACGGTGCGTCGTCCGCGAACGAATGCGTACGTTGTCAGATAAGCTGCAGCTTAGCGCTGGCACAGCAGCCGTTGGCTTATCTCGATTTCAATTATTAAGCTGCCGTTTTCATTGGCCCAAAGTGCCGGCCTCGGGAGGAGGGCGTGCTAGGGAATGGGGCGGTCACGATCCACCTTATCTAAAATCTCGTCCAAATCAGACTCCACCATTCACGCTTTATTGTACCTACCTTTAAAAACTTTGCGTCATACTTAAATAAATTTGCACAACGAAGTCCGAAGCCAACTCATTATCACCTCCCCGTAGCGAAATTACAATAGGTACTGGAACTTCTTTCTATAAGAGTAGTTGTTACACGCAAACATTTGGAGACAATTTATAACAAGACATGTTTGTCAACAGGTACGGAATGGACTTAAATGGCGCTAGAAGAAAGAATGCTACCCGCGAGACTACAAGTACCCTCAAGGCGTGGCTAAATGAACACAAGAAAAATCCTTATCCAACTAAGGGTGAAAAGATAATGCTCGCCATTATCACCAAAATGACTCTGACGCAAGTGTCGACGTGGTTCGCGAACGCACGTCGCCGTCTCAAAAAGGAAAATAAAATGACGTGGGAGCCAAGAAATAGAGTGGACGATGACGACAATAACAATGATGACGACGATCACAAAAGCAACGATGGAAAAGATGCTTTAGGTAACGAATAAACCTTTACTTCTATTTGCTAAGCGAATTCATCTGAGTTATACAAAATATATTTTTTTTCTAATTGACTCTCTGTGACAGATAGTCGGATCTTCGGTGGTATCATTTTTTACATAAATTGAATGCCACACCCTTTTTTTAAATATATGTGCTACGATTCAATACACTCCTGGATCACGTAGAAAATTCTTAGAACTTTAAATTCATTAACTTTTTTTTTCGTAGATGGGAAAGACTCCGGCACGGGATCCAGTGAAGATGGCGATAGACCTCAGCAAAGGCTAGACTTACTGGGTCAACGAACAGAGTCCGAATGGTCTGAGTCTCGAGCTGATAGTGGTCCAGAGTCACCAGAACCTTACGAGAGGCCAATTCACCCAGCCTACCAGCACCTCCCATCTCGCGCTCCACCGGGAAGTACACCGGCTACTGCAAAGCCTAGAATATGGTCACTGGCAGATATGGCGAGCAAGGAGGGCGAGCCCCCGGCTCCTCCGCCTTCGGCATCCGCATTTTATCAGACCGCTGCGGCCGCTGCAGCTGCACGCCTCGCACACCCTTATAGCAGGCCAGACTTATACCGTGGGTTATACCCACCAGCACACGTAGCAGACGTGGCCTTGCTGGAGTATTCACGTTCGCTGGCTCTTGCGGCGCCTGCGCCGGCTCCCCCCGCACCCTCCCCGTCCTCCTCATCCACATCTTCCCTTGCCGAGCCGCCGCCCCCTTCCCGCGCCTGACCGGCCTTTTTGCGCCCGCCGTTGGCTCACCGACAATAAAGCGATCTCGGCCGACGAGTGCCGCGACGGCACTTCGCCTGTAAATAGCGACTTATAAATATAAATATGTATACATACGTATATATACGTGATAATAATTAATTTATGCACCGGTAGAGAAGCTTAGACTTGTGATAGTGGACACTGGCGAGCGAGCCCGCCGCGCTGTGAGGTTGACAACTCGCGAACGAAGTCGCCGCTGTGCATCCGCGCACCGCGCGACCGACCGACAATACTAGGTGCTATACAAGTTGGACCTGGCGACCCGTTGCTCTAGTTATATAGGAGGTGGTTAAACGAAGTGATTTAATTCAAAATAGGTATTAATATGTGTTACGTTTCTTCTAGATGAACGACACTGTTCTAGACTATTATTTGAAATGTAGAGTGTAAATTATTATTTTCAAAATGTTCTCCTTATATTTAGTGCCTAATTACGTCCAGTTTTTGTCTATTGTTTAATAGTTTCGTAAAATATGTAACATTTGAGTTTTAATATTTATTGATACGAGGTCAGTAGTTGTAACAAGTTTTTGTTTAAATGTACGTTTTTTAATCTATGGAATACCGATACCAGATTTTTACATTTAGAGAAATCTGAATGATTCCTTTCTAGTCAGACGACTATGATTGTCTATGTTAAACATTAAATGGAAATGACATCGTAGAAAATTAACTGTTTATTTTTAAGTACTTTATAAGTCATGGAATAAATAGGGCTGGAAGGTAAGATTCGTCTAAATATAATGTGCTCGTACAGCCGGGAATCTTTTTAATCGTTCATATCAATCGTTTAGTTATAAAATAATGATTCAGTTCCTTTAACACTGTTCCTCTTCTACTATTAACTACTACTTGGATTAATTTTATCTCTAGTTTTAAGTCCTTTATATTTAGAGCTTCGATCAGTTAACGTAACGTTTTAAAAAGATAATAACACAGACTTTTCAGCATGGAATTGACGAAAATGAAATTGCAATAATATTATTAATATTTATGTATATATTACATAATACGTAACTATCAGTTAGAAATGTAATAGATAATAATCACAAACATTATGAATAAAATACATTTCGTATAATATAGTTTCATAAGCAATGAATTATGAGAGTGAGTTTGTCACAGAATTTCACTTTAGATGGAGCAAAATGCATTTATCAATTAGAACTGCTCTAAATACTGTGCAATAGAATCACGTTGTATTATGATTCAGTAGCAGTAGTTGATAGCAGTAAGTAATTATGATCTGATTTAGATGTATTTAATATTTAAAAGGAGAGTTTATAAGAACTTCGGATTCCTTCATAGCATAGCATTCGAGTAGATACCGCTAGCGTATGTCTTTGAAGCGGCTCAGGAAACCGACGTCTTTATAAACGCACCGAAGTTATTGAATTGTTCCGTTTTCTAAGTGTTAACATAACCACCAGCCCTATACTGTCCCTGAAATATAGACCCATTAGTCTCCGTATAACTTGAAATTACATAAGTCTAAGATGGCCTTGTATATTGTAATAAATTAATGTATAGTTGTATCCTCGATTTGTTTCTATACAATGTAAAATATTTTTTTCAATATTGTAGAGACTGAAAGTCCAAAATTGAGTCTATAGTTTTGTACATACGTCACTGTTGTAAGTATATACCTACTGTAATATTAAAATGAATATTTAAGTGGTAAATGCAATAATTTTTCTGTATTAGCGAACATTTCTATGTAAATAAATCTGGTTAAACTATGTTGCTGTATGCTACACATAGACAACGAAGCATCATCCTTATAAAGTCGTTTAATAGTGTCTGTGTCTAATATAATTGTTTTATTCAACAACAAATAAGTATAATAGTTCAGTGTGTCTAGCTATATATGGTTATAACATAGACACGAGTTCATTCGAACGATCTGTCTTGTAAACCCGAATGCAACGATCCTAAGTTCATTATAAATTAAGCTACTTAGGAAGCTATTGTTTATTATTTGTATTACTTTTGTTAGCTTCAATCGTCCTTGACCGTTCTCCCGGATGGTGTGTGAATAGATGAAATAAAATTTAATACAGAAATAATACGCTTGATTTTATTTACTACCTGAAATACATATTCCTAACTAACTCACTTTATCCAAAATATAAACAATGCTTTGTAAATTCAAAGGTTTTGTGCTATAATTCACCTTCATAGAGCTGTTATTCATCATAATTTTATTATAACTTACATATTACACGTAAGAAAAATTTAAAAATACAATAATGTGAGTTTAAATTTTTACGGTGCCGTGGAAATACAAACTCGTCAAAAAACTGGTTTTCTTTGTTTTTTAATCTATTATTTCTTAATGATATGTTATAAAATTGTAATTTACCAACCCAGCAGGCCTAAGGAAACATAGCTTTAATTCTAAACCAAATATTACCATTTTTTTTGTGAAGTAAGATTAAAGTGTTTTTAGATTTACATATACTTAGGTATTTTTCTTGTTATATATAAAAATCATAAACAAATCCTTGAAGAAAACAATATTTGCAATAGAAAAAAAATAATTACACAACACACCCCATAATAATAATATTCAAACAGTCAGACTTAACTGATCCTAAGACATTAATATGAAATATGACTCAAAAAATGTCATTACCGACTACCACATGCAAACATTGCTGTAAATCCTAAGTACATTGCTCAAAACTTGGTTCACCTTTCTCTCCGCGATAAATCTGTCCACAATTACACAGTCGGTGCATATATCTAGATGTGCCCAATTAGACTTCAAAGACGCATAGCGGTAAAATCTTTATAAATGAAAATGCTTAAATTTCCCCCGTCATAATTGGGACGGAGTCTAACAAATACACATAAATCATTGACATAGAGTGCTTTGATGTGACCGTGTCCGGTGTGACGTCAGAGAGACCCGTGATATGTCGTACATTCGTTATTTGCTCACGTATAGTAGATGAAAGCGACCACAATATAAATAAACAAATCGTGTGAAGCGCAGCCTGCGACAGTGTTAAAAGGATGATGAAATAATATAGGAATTCGTGAGAACTACTCAATTACTTTCGTCCATCCTGTTTAAGCATTGCGACCGTAATGAGTGATTTAGGGCGACCGGCGTCAGATTTAGATGTAGTACTAACAATTATTATTTGCTAATTTATACAAAGGGATACACAGAAACCCTAGTTCCAACGAGAGATTGATTGCCTAAGTAAAACTGGAGACGCCGTGATCATCTTATTTCCCAAATCCATAATCTGTGAAAACTGGATATTATAAATAAAGGATACTTAAAATGTGTTTTTTAATACGCATATTTTTTAACACTTTTATTTTTTAATACGCATATTTTTTAATACGCATATTTTTTAATACGCATATTTTGGTGAATAAACTTTGTAGTGCATCATTTTACCCTGGAAATACTTAAGGATTTTGCAGTATTTTTATGGCGCTGTAGTCAAGAAATTTAAGTAAGTAGAAATTCCAAAAAAATCGTAACAACAGCGGCAGTGCCTATATTGAACACCAATTTCCTTTATTTTCTATTGTAATTGAAGTTATACTTATTAAGCCGCGTTATGAAAAAATGGTGCGAGTGAAATTTTAAGATGCGCGCCGTATCATCGCCGTATCACCGTAACGCAAAAGTTACAGGTTGAAGTTGTCCGCTTTAAGATGCGCGCGCATCACCGTGAAGTTGTCCGCTA
>DWNK01000199.1:0-13394 GCA_018250315.1 Hyalothyrus neleus pemphigargyra | reverse complement strand
GCCCATTGGTAGAGGACCTGAGTCCTCCTGAACGCTACGTTTAGTTGCCTTAGTTGTTAAATTTTTATTTGCCTTATTTGCTAAATTTAGTTGCCTTATTTTAAATAAATAATGTTACAACAATGGATATGATACTCAGAGAAATAAGATAATAGAAAGTCGTAGAAAGAAGATAGAGATAGTTCTCTCTATATGTACATAAACAACTGCCACATAAAATAAAATGTTTTTTTATATATTTTATTGAACCCACAAACAAGCATGTAGTCAATCAGATGATAAGTGGTGCCTATGGTCATTTGTAATTAACTTCGACTTGGTAGGTGTCCACCGAAGCATTTTTATTTAAAAAACTTCCCGTCCGTGACTTCACCCACCTCTCTTCACCCCCATAGGAGTTGATTATGGAAAATATAGCATATGTTCACCCATATTTGAAACTATCTCCATGTGAAGTTTCATTACATTCGGTCCAGCAGTTTTCCCGTGAAAGCGTGACAGACAGGCAGATAGAGTATAGGCGAATAAAACAAGATTCTTCTCGACACTCACTCGAGACGATATAACTCTATAAACATTGAAAAATGCACGGAGACCACCTTACTGGGTGGGAATCCCATTCCCTGTCACTGTAACCAAACCACCGTACATTTCAGCATGTTCCCCCATACATTTCAACCGTAAATTTGTACAATATTGATTTTCGATTAATGGATCTCTTAAATATGCTTATTCTATTAAATATATTAATATTATATAAAATATGCTTATTGTATACGATGGTTTTGGCGCCATGAGAAGGCGTGGTAATGCCAAGGTCCTGTTTAATGGTTCTGCCTTACCACATTACCACCTGCCTTCGTAGGTGGTATTACTCACTGCGGCGTCTTCACGCGAATATTCTTCGAAGCGATTAGCGATTGACATTGAATGACTATTGATGCGGAAAAGATTGGTGGGTGACGTGACGAAGTTGTGTGTAATCCGATTCATTTTTTCGAGGATTCTAAGCCTCTATCGTAAAAAGTACCTACCTTTTCTTCTGAATGTCCCATGAGTATAGACACACATATGGACATGCACCTGAAGTTGATCACAGATACTAGCCTTGTGAAATATGTAGCATATAACAAAGACAGATAACTCTCCTCCGACAAATGTCGGGAACTCTGAAACTACGAAAATAAATGATTTTTTGTGAAACATACCCCTCTACAACAATGTCCACAAATCAGACAACATCGTTACAAACCGATATTGTATTCGGTCGATGTACCACAGCTTTATTAATAAAAAATACCCTAACGATTATAAGATTCTGCGAAACGTTATTGCAACCGACGTCGCACGATAACTGCTGAGTGATCAGAATAACAACCGAGATGTTTGCAGTAACGTTCCGAGAAAATAATCTGTCCGTTAAATCTGTCAGCATTGCTTGAATTACAATTACACTTACTCAAAGCAGTGATAGCCTAGGTTATTAATTGCAGCTTCCACTTGAGGGGCTAAATCGTGGACACGCATCTCACGAATACATGTGCATATGCATTTCATATCACGTGATTTAGTAGTCCAGGAAACTAGCATTAAGAAATTATCTGAATTAAGAGCTGGTGGCAAGCTCTGACTGACTGGCGACAACTCTTAGACCGGAGCCAAACGTCAATAGCCGCTAGCCGGTAGGGCGCCTGAGAGAGTCCATCTTAAATACTGTACAAGTATTTTAAGAGTAAGCAGTACACGACGATGATAACAATTATAATTAGATTTTTTTGGTTAAGAGGTCTTCGAAGTTCAATAACTTTTTGAAACACGGCAATAAATTAGTACAATAACGTATTTGAGACGAACCTGAAATGAGACTGTGACCTCTATCATGGTGTTTAGAAATGTCTATCGAAGGTAGTTCCCAAGATCAGGTGAACCACATGTTCCTTTGCTGTTTTTATAATGTATAATCAATCTCATGAAAGTTTAATATTCCGGTGGCACTACCCGCTTAGCCCTTCTAAACAATAGCACCTAATAGATATTCTATATCTAAAATCCTTACCTCATCTTCGTTTATTTATAGCCCGATGAGTCGTTATCTTAAAGATTAATGAACTAACTTATTCACCGCCAGTATTAGATGTTTATCCCAATTTCTGGAAGTGAGCGCTTACGAATGTTCAAGCATTCGAGGCGAGGGAGGCGTGGGCTGGCATCTGCGTGCTCTGAGAACTTAAAGCTGATGTAAGATGGTGACTGCAAGCGATTTTATTAACATAATTTGTCTTCTATCTTCAAAGTACTTAAAAAGAGTCTTCCAAGTATTTGAGAACGATCTTAAAGTATTAAGAAATATTGGTTCACAATATATTGACCTAATTCTTTACAACCTGTTAAACTGCGAATTAGTTGACTTTTTATCTTTGTGGATTTCAGTATCAGCGTATGTACGGCATTCACTCACTATAAACTTAATCAGTCCCTATACGGTGAAGGAAAACATCGTGAGGAAACCTACAAACCTCAGACCTCTTAAAAAACGTTCTCAAAAGGTATGTGGATGCTACCAATACGTACTTAGCCAGCGTGGTAGACTATGGCCTAATCGTTCTCATTCTGAGAGGAGACCCGAGTCCAACAGTGGGCCATTAATGTTAGAACTACTTAGAAGGAAACCATTAAGACAATCTACGTTCATGGCGTTCTACAAGTTGAGTAGTTATAATCTACAAAACCGTACTTACCCAACGTAGTAAACAATGGCCTAATTCTTCTAATTCAGACAGAAGTGAGTTTTAGCAGCGGGATCTAATAGAACATAAGCATTTATATCGCCATGAGCTAGTAACTTGTATCAACCACACTTGGCCTATTATGTTGATCGCATTGAGCGGTAAGGACAACCGGTGATAAAGGTGTAGGTATTTAATGAAATTTTAGAAATTCTCGCCGGTTTGCCAACAGGAAACGTTGCATTGTCGTCGACTTGTTCCTAGTTGTGACACCGGCTCGGTTTCTCGATGCCTGATTAGCAAAACTTTAACTAAAGGTCTTTAAATTAAATAAAAAATTTGTATATTTAATTATATATTTAATTAAAAATAAATATATATTTAAATAAGTATATTTGCTGTGTTAAAATTTCTTGGTGTCACATAATATTGAAATTCTCATGATAAATACCGATACAAAGATTGAATTCTTTTATGGGGTGCCATGATTACCACTGTGTCACCTTATAGACATACCGACAATTTGTTTTGTTTTTTTCTCAAATATAAACATGGTGTCGGTAGCTTACTGAAAAAATTAAACGACCATGCTAAAATGTTAAATGAAACCCATAAAAATATATTTATAATAAACGTGAGAACAGCCTGATGATACGTGATCTCGCATCATTTTTAAGGATTAAAAATGATGCGGTTAGTATTATAAAACTAGAGTTGAAAATAATAATAAACGGTATTTTATGCGGGTTTTAGCTATAAGCTCTTTCATAAAATAGTTTACATTAAAATTTTTAATAGGGCAAAAAATAGGCAGGCAAGGCTAAATCTACCACACTTGTCAAATGTGGATTAGATTTAATGTACCTTGACCACATTATGAGGAACTGGGTAGTTACTATTTTCTCTACTGTACTTATATCTTATCGCTGAAGTGATCACATTTCAGATAACTTTGTTTTGTCATATATTTGCATATTATGTAGGTTTTTAATATTATTTTACTTTTTCTTCATAGATACAATATTTTTTATTGTTTACTAACAATAACATTAGAGTTGCGTCTTTTTTAATCGTAAGTTGAACACCTAAATTTTGAAACGGACTTTTAATGACTAGGAATTTCTGTTAAAATCCTTGACATCTGTTATTTCGAAATTTATTTTATTTAACGTTCAAAATATGCGCAAACTAAGAAGATTAGTATTGGAATGTAATTAAATATGTAAATATTTATTAGAATGATAAATATGTTTATAGAACTTATTCATGTTAATCATAGTGTTCATTAATTATCGCCGCTGTTGCAATGATTTTCATAATCTTGCTATTTTTATTGTTATTATTTATTATCAGCTGTTAACTTTAAGTATATTTGTATTTTCATTTCATGTTTTTATTTTTAGTGTTTAAAATGAAATTTCATCGAAGGAAGTTCATAATCTTTTCCTTCAATCTAATCTTATGTTTTTTATTAATACAACCAGCAATTCGTAAATTATATTACACAATCATTATTAATATAACTTAATTCATTATAATTGTTTATATGTCGATTGTATTTTTTCTGATATTTCTTAAAAATATCATTACAATCATATTTAAATATTTATTGTCTACTTTTAATAAATACAACAATGTTTTCTGTTGTTTCAGAGTCAAGATGGAGAGTCGAGTAGGCCTCGACTACATCGTAGAACATGCTGAGTACGCGGGCAAGCTTGCCGCTGCCCTCACGTCCCCGACTGCTGCTGTAAAGAAGCAGGTATTTGTATGCCTTGCCGCTGACCAGCAAAAGATGGCGCCACCAGATTTGACGTTATCGAAGTTTTCTAAACATTTTGTTATCCTGTAGTTCGAACAGAGATTATTTGCGCGGAGCTTAGTGAAAGATTTCCCTTTGCCATAGTATCATCTAATGTGTAGAACAGTAGCGCGCAAGGAACGTAAACTTAAATTCCATGTTGGACGACGCCTAGAGATGAATTAGTTTACGCTAGTGACAAAACACAACATGTCCTTAGGACTTGTTTGTACTACTACTTAATATGTCTGTCTGTCTGCGTAGTATGCTTTTCACCAGTCAAGGCCAGAGCTTTGACCAAGTCTTTTGTGATGAAAAATTCGCACGCCTGACAATTAATATATTGCAAGAATAAATAGTAGAGGCGTCGTGTTTGGGCTCATTGGAATAAATTTTGTGATGATGTCTGATAATAGAGTAGGAAAGAGAGTTTCATAAAGTTTCTATGCCCACTAGTTAATTGCAAATTGGTATAGAGCAACTTCCCTTTAGTTGCTTATTTTTTTTAGCTTTATTTATATTTATAAATCTATTCAATTTTCCAGGTGTTCGAGTTACTATCAGCTCTGTGTGTATACAATGCTGACGGCTACGCCCGAGCAGTTGACACACTTGATAGATATAAGGTAAGCGTAATGGAGTATACGTTTCAATCCGTAATTCAATTAACGCTAATAAACTTGTTAGATCGTATAACTCGTGGATTGCTTACCGCCGAGCCATCAGAATTCCTGTACCTGTTCCTGTACTTAGTATAAGTAATCAGAAATTGCTCTATTTCGTTGGCTGCCTCGGCTCGATTCCGCTTATTTTATTGGCTGAAAGCGCCATCGGCTCCGTTCATCGAGTCGATGGCTCTTCCGATGGCGCTACGTGCTTATCCAATCAAATCATCAGAAACAAAAGTTTCCGTTTTCGATGTTCGGGTGATCGAAATCGAGCAGTATGACTGACTTACCACATCCTTCCATGCAATAACATGCTTCCATGACGCTGATTATTGAATCGTCGTACACGAGTGAATTCTTAAGTATAACTTACACGGGACACACTTATAAATTATATGTACTGTAGATAAAGATTTGATTGTCCATAAATTTTAGCCAAAAACTGTACTTTTTCATCCATAATTTGATACCCTAATTTAGTACCCTAGAAAAAGTTAGTGTAAACAGCCCCATATTTTCATGCCCCCTTAATAAGTATATCAAAAACAAACGGTAACTATAACCTCATTCACACGCGGCTTATTTATCTTTGTGATAAACCTATACAAATAGTATCTTTTATATCCAGGCGCTCAAAGGCGACCGGTACAGGCTGAACGTGGTGGTCGAGGAGCTCAAAAATGCTACCACAATCGACTACAAGACCGCGTTGGTCGCCTTCATCAACTGCCTCACCATCTCTGCGCCTCGGCTCCCAGACCGGATCCATGTCAGGAACGAGTTTATTGGTAAGAAACCTATCTTATTGAAACTTGAAAGCTCATCAAATTATTTTTCTATAGCTCATCCCAAAGCACTGTTTCAGTTCTCTTCGTCATTTTCCCAAGCACTGTTTTATTTTTGAACATAAAAGGAAACGGGAAACAAGTTTTGGAAGAAATTTCTATTTTGATAATGGTGGTTTAATGATAGAGATTTGATTACCTCTAACATTAAACCAGATGCACATAAAATGCTTTGCTTGCGCTAATATGTAGCCGATTCAGGCTAATCCATTTAAAAAGAAAGAAATAAATGCTACAATTGCTGTGTTGCTATGTTGAGCACATTTTAGACATTTCAAGTTCTCAATTAGTTCTTTCGGAATCAGATAGGAATTTAGTCTTGTTGAAATCAACAGCAAAATATACATATATTGACTTTTAAATAAAATGTAGTCTTATATTTTCTAGATATTTCATTAAAAGCATTAATTTATTTTACAGGGCTGGGCCTTCTTCCAACACTAAGTAATCTAAGGTAAGTTTATGTTAGTTTACTTTTCATTATGTCTGGCCTATTATCCCATTAAAAAAGTAGCAGAACAAGAGCCAATACAGTGGACTGCATCCCAACATATAACAGTTTCTTGCAACTTTTGTGCAGTTAATTATGACTGCATCGACATTACTTCAAGTAGATTGCACAGTGCACAGTTTTAATTTAACAGCAGTTTTAATGAAAACTTTACGACGGAAGAAGAATTATTTCGGCTGCAGCTGCATTTATTTCAACTGCATACAAACCGTAAATAACAAATAGATTTTGCATTTTACTTATACAGTCCAAATATCCGTATGTGCAGAACTTAACTTTACGTAACTTTTTTAATAAATAAAAATTATGTACACTTAGCGCATATTAAGTTTTAAGTCCGAAAGTACATTTGGTACTTTCGGACTTAAAACTTAATATGCGTTAAGTGTACATAATTTTTATTTATTATAAAAGTTTAATATATACAACTCTACATCGAAAGATACAAAGTACTATGGATAATTTGTATTATTGTAACATATTATCTCATCTTCCTCCGCACATAATTGGACGCAACACGAACAATCAGTTCCACGAGTTATGAGATTAACAACTCCAGTTCAAGACGGAATCAACCTGCGATCGCGTTCGACCGAAACCAGTCCCATTTGTCTTGACTACCTGCCATTGTTATAAAGACGTAAAGGTGCAAACATATATATGTATATCTTATCCACACGGTAGAATTTTATATACAACTAATTTCCGCCTGCTGCACTCGCGTGGACTTAAAATTACGCCACGGGGACTTGGTACCGAGATAGAAAGCATCCTATTTATTTTAAACCAGATGTGAAATACACTTATATTACCAGCATTATGGAAAATATAGCCAGAACCAGCACAATAAAAAATTGCTATCAAATTACAAACTAAGGCTTGGCCTGGCTTCAAACTTTGGACCTCTTTTTCGCGTCACTTATTAAAAAGTTGCTTGTAATCCACCTCACTTTTCTGTTATCTAAAATGACATTCTAATCAGATAATTGACGAGACGCTACATTATAGGCTGCCCAGACTAATAAAAAAAAATATTGACAAATTAAGAAGAGAGTTAGAGTTAGAGCTATAGAAAATACTGACGAGTAACAACGCGAAGTGTATATGTAAGATGTAAACTTATTCATTACAATTTACAATGTCTTCACTTATCAAAACCGAACCGGTTTGCAGACACAGGAAACAATAAAATGTATGGTCTATGTCTATCGAAATTACTCAGAAAAGGCCACACGCGATATTTGTTATTGATCAATAATGTCGTAACTTTTAAAACCTGTATTTTACATGAAGCTAATTAATTATATTAAATTTATAACTATGATTTATAATTACGATACGATATTAATATCAGAAGGCTAAATGTCTTATATTGTCAATAAAATGTAACATTTAGTTATATTTGGTGCTGGTAGTGCCTATTGGCCTAAGCAGCTTTAATTAGGTACATGACAAAAGGCATGAAAAATTATTTCTTTGTCATTTTCTCTCAGATTAAGAAGAATTAACTACTTTAATTCTTTCCTCATATTTTTCTTAACCTATAAAGGAAGCGATAATTAGTTTATAATACGCATATGGTTTCATAAAATCAGAGGTGCTTACGATCAAAGGTAGGCGATCACTGCTATTGAACCTTCATCAATTTTGCTGGTGGTAAAGTCCCCATGGTGTGACCTGACTAGCTAGCAACCACTCTCAAACAGTAGACGGTAGTTGACGGTAGACTCCGTCAATAGTGACTTGTCGTGTTCTGGTAGGGTGCCTGAGAGCCAGAGTCCTTCTTCACATTCTTCCTATTATTTATATTCTGTCCCGTCTCTTTTCCCTTTGAAGTCGGCGAGCATTAGCGACTCCTCTGGTTTTGCAAATGTTCATAGACGGCGGTGACTACTTACCTTCAGGTATCTCGCCTGCCTCTTTGTTTGGCTTACACATAAAAAAAAATATATATGACCTCATATAAATCCAAAATATATGGAACCAACCATATGTAGGAATCACCTCAGTTCGGAGAAAGATCTTAGTTTTTGGCTTAGAATCCAACCGTCACAAGACGTGTTTCATACTATGGTCAGTGTATTCCATAGAAACAGCCGACGAATATATTCAACATTCTTAAAATAAGCAAACCATTTTAACTTGAAAAGTTCTGGAATATTTACTTATTGTTTTCGTGTGAATAAATTAAATAGAATATGATCCTTAAGTATGGTTTGGGATTAATAGTGACAGACTAAAGTATCACTTTAACCAGGCAGTCATTTCACTGCCATAAAATAATTTAGAAAACAAAGGAACTATGCTTATAAAATCTCAAGTAAGTAAGCTGTTTCTCGTATAGGGAAAAAGACAAAAATGGCCGACCGCGTGGGAAGACCGATCTGGCCAAATATGGCACGGGCCCGCGATTATGAATAATCTTACGATACTTGTTAGGGTTGCCAACTTGCCACCGACTTTTAAGTGAAACTTCTGTGGGTGCAATGCACCGACCGTCATATAAAAAATGAAGAAGAAAAGGAAAACTCTACACTCATAGTCCCATTGAATTCTCTTTGTGCCACTCATAGTGCCATGGAAACAATGATAAGTAGGTACACAAACACCCAGACCTAGAATATATATTAAAACTCGTAATTTAAGTATCAAACTCGGACCCTTTGAGCGTTACTCCGGTACAGCCACGCCACGGCGGTCATCATTTGATGCTTAATTTCTATACAAAATATGCCCGACGATAGTGAACTGAATATTTCGATAGTCGCAATTGCTGGTGGTAAGCTCCCATCGGGTGAGCCAGATTTCCTCTTTCCACACCCTTCCCATCCTATTGCGGTACATATGGCGTGTCTTCGGGGCCTGTGGATTCTCAAAGCGTCGTTGCTTCCCGTGGGCTCGGCGACACGACACGAGACCTTGTCTTGAGGTGCGTGGTGCTAATCCACCTCTTAAGACCTATTTGAACGTCTCTTGTAATATGTACCTTAACACATCGGTCAGACTAGACTTCAGCTGTGCTAGATTATTGAAAGCTCCTTTCAGGTACAGATTCAAATATCATAAAATCGCGATAAACTAACCAAATATGGATATAAAATATGTTTTATAAGTGTGAGTGCATAGTATTGTTATTAACTGTGGTATCAGTCTCTACGGAGGTTTGAGTTTGACTCCCACAGTCCTAGGCACTAACTTTTGATTTTTCACCTTTGAATTTTTATATGTGACATCCCTGATTTCAACTGGCCCTTGTGTCCGTTTCACTTCGACACGCTCGTTTTATTATGATATTTAATTTCCACGACGACTTTTTGAACTGGCGCTGTACAACCACCTTGTGGGCGTATGATTCTATTAAGAAATTAATTTACCATAAATTTATTAAAACATGCGTTTCGCTACATCCGTTAATCCGTTAAATTAATCGACCGTGGTAAATTATTACCTAAACGTTGTATCAAACAAGGATACACTAACACATCTCAATATTATCTCATGTAGATTATAGTATCCTGATGTAAAATCGAACTTTTAGCAAAGAAAATATATTTCAATAATGAGCGACCGCGGAGGTAATTTGTTATGAGTAATTCTTATGAGAAGATAGAAGCAAGAAAACTGGTATTTCATTTAAATGGTTACAGAACAAAAAGATAATCATCCTATTTTTTACAGACATGAAGCCGCCAGTCATCCTGACCTTGGGGTCCAGCTTGACGTGTTTGAAGAGCAGAGAGAGAGTGATGAAGCCCAAGGTCCTGGAGGAATCAACCTTAATTCTCACCTTGATGTCTTCTACGCTATTCTTAAACAGGTGATTTTTACCTATATATTCTGCCAAACACGGACAAACTCGGAAAATTAAGACTTTGTCCTCGATCAACCTATTTCGTCTATAATTTGCTTTTTAGTGACTTTAATTCATGTATGGTTTGTGTAAATGTTTTGTAGAACTTTCCTTGCGTATTGGTTACTTTCACTGTTTAACATAACAGTTTAACTTATGGAAATAAATGAATAAAATACATTATCAACTACTATTGAATATCTCTATTGAACATTCTGAGTGACGTAACACGTCGATTTTGATAACTCCAAATTTCAGGTTGCAGATACACCTCAAGAAATTCCATTCCTCAGCATTCTTCAACATTTGCTGAGAATAGACCCTAAAGAAGCAGTCAGTGACATCGTATGGGATACAGCCGAGACACTCGTTCACCGTGCTACACTTCTTGAGACTAGGGAGGATGCCGCCAAACTACTGAGGGCACCAAGCGTTCAAGTTAGTTGATATTCATATATTTTTTCCAGGATTTTCAGGATTCAGTTAAAATCCTCTATTAAAATATCTTTATAAACGAGCCATAATAGGGTCCTTCCAAAAATACTATAAGGGCCCTTCCAAAAATACTCTTCCTTATATCGTTTCCTGGTTTTAGTATATGCTTGATTGTTGGATATAAGTATATCTTGAATTATTTTTTTTAGATTAGTCGATTGTCGATCGTTTGACAAGATTGAATTTGTTTACAGGCAAAAATGAGCTGCGCATGTCAACATAGAGAAGTGTCTGGTGCAGCAAGAAAGCAAAGCTTGCAAAGAGCGTTGTCACCCCCACCTCCACCCCCGCCAGCACCTGCGCCACCACCTGGTAAAGTCATAATATTTTAGTTACATATTTTGGCTTCCCAGGGAAGAAAAATAAGTCAAGACCTAAGAACATAATTTTTCAAACTTTGAATTTGATTCGATTTGGTGTTTCAGCAATGCCGCCTCCACCAGCACCGCCCGCACCGCCCGCACCCCCTCCGCCCTGCATGCGTGGTCCCCCACCACCTCCACCACCGTCGGCACCATCGCCACCACCCGTACCAGTGGTAGATATCAAATTACCGCAGCAGGAGACACCGCTACCGAAGACAAAGATGAAGACTATCAACTGGAATAAGATACCTAACAATAAAGTAAGTTTAACTATTTTTTTATGACTACTAGACACAACAAAAATAAAGTTCTTACAAATAAATATAACATTTTCTTTGATTATTTTTTAGTTACTAATTATAGTTTTATTAAATAATAAAAGAGTAATTTCTTCTTTTCTAATTCTATAACAATTGATCATCATTTCAATAAAAAAGTATACCACACAATATAATAACAATATACTTACATGTGAGGCATTTAGGCTGTTTTTCAAATCCATATTTTTAACATTACAGGTAATTGGCCAAAACAACATTTGGTCCATAGTCGCGTCAAGTCACAAGCATTCCCCGAAAACAGAACTGGATTGGAGCGAGATAGAGGGTTTATTTTGTCAGCAGGTTTGTTTGACTTATCATATTCATATATTTTTATTTCGACTTGAAACTTCATGATGAATCTATAGTAGTTATTGTGATTCAAAATAATCATGAAGTTCTTTGAGTTTTTAAGTCCCGAAATTTTGGATACCCAATTCTTGACTGTAGAATTAAGCATGAATTAACTGGAGATATTAATATATTGCAATTTATTTGTTACAGATGCAGCCACCAGGTTCGGCTGGCTCATCGCCACGATTGGGTCGAAGTCCTATTTGCGATACTTCTGGAGAAAGGAAGCCTAGAAAAGAGTCCTCAGAGATTACTTTACTGGACGGCAAGAGGAGTTTAAATGTTAATATATTTTTGAAGCAATTCCGAAGGTATTTTTTTTATTGTTCGATCTCTTTACTACTGTTATAAGTTAGTAGGTAGTACCAGTTGATTAGTAAATGCTTAATAAGAATACTACTTGAACAATAATTTCTGGTACCGATAACTCAATGAGCCGAGTTAAGTGGGTACGGAACGGTAAAATATATGGTCAATAAATACACGATTTAGAATGTGGTTGAAGCCAATTTAGTTCAAAGATATATACAAGGACTATAAAAATAACAAAAATAATAGATTTAATTAACTTCTTCCCATTTTTGTAGCTCAAACGAAGACATTATCCAGCTTATCCGCGAGGGGTCCCACGATGATATTGGTACTGAAAAACTGCGGGGTCTTCTTAAAATACTGCCGGAAATTGACGAAAGCGAAATGCTAAAAGCTTTCACTGGCGACGTCACTAAATTAGGAAATGCTGAGAAATTTCTTCTACAACTCATCCAGCTTCCAAAGTAAGTGGAGTTTTCAGACTTAATAATAAGAAAAAATATATGAAGAAATGTTGGAGAAAAAAAACTTAAGATCTGATTCAGAATTTGTATTAGATAATAGGTACTTTGTTCTTAGACTAAAAGTAATCAAAAATTTATTAATCAACTAAGTGTGGACGTACTATCCATTTGGCTCAGAGAACATGGCCGTTGCATTTTATTGCATAATCTTTCGTCTATTTTTCAGTTATAAACTTCGTATTGAATGCATGCTTCTTAAAGAGGAGTGGGCGTCGACAGCTGGGTATCTAGAAAGTGCAATCAACGCTATACTCGTAGCTGGAGATGATCTGATGTCTTCTAGGGCCATACAGGTACATGAAAAAATCTTCATAATATTCATTTTGAGATTTAATTTATGTGTTCCAACATGTCTTAGATTTTATTATTCTTATAATTAATATTATTACTATTGTTTTTTATTTAAGTAATTAGGGATATTTTTAGTTTATTCTGCTTATGCGTTTTTCATTACTTGATTTTAATTTTTAACTTATCCTTATTTACAGCTTATCTTGTTAGTTTGATACCATCCTAATTTTGGACTTATCTATATCATTGCAGGAAATACTCTACAAAGCGCTCATAGCAAGTAACTTCTTAAACACGGCTGGATATGCAGGAGGAGCGTCTGGCGTGAAGCT
>DWNK01000198.1:0-13395 GCA_018250315.1 Hyalothyrus neleus pemphigargyra | reverse complement strand
CGAGGGTTTGAGTCACGTCACGTCACGTCATAGTGTACACCAGTATAATGCGGCTTTGAAAGTAAACTCTGTACGCCACTTTTTTGGAGATATGGTATAGATAGGGCTAAGGAATAATCAAATAATATGAAGTAGTAGGTATAGGTAACTATATATTAATCGTTTAGTCGTTCGACATTTGGCAGTTTATCTGTAGAATACGAATATCAACCACCGTAACATCTAATTTTATGAATGCACGTCGTTTTATCAATTTTGATCTCTAATAGCATATGAATAAAGACTATCTTATGTGCCAGATGTGATGAACTAACTGTACAACCATAATGACACTTATGATTTCGGAATTACGATCATCGTACTTAACAACCCTGAGGCATGCTACGGTATTCTAGATCCGCGTGTTCTGTAAACATGATTTTTCCACAGCGAGCTACGAGCTATCTTACTAGCTTGTTGTATTATGAACGACTAAACTACAAGCGATATTTTTATGATATCGACGTAGCCAAGCAAGGCTCCTCGAGTAAGTTGTCACTGCCGTCTATAAACATTTGGTTATATTTTTTATGCATAGGCCTAACAAAGATGCATGTGAACTACCCGACGGTTAGTAGTCACCGCCGCCATTGTTTCCACACCCTCCGAGATGAGGTCTCATGACGTTGAGCTCACAAGAAGCAGCGATGGTTTGAGAACACACTGGTCCCGAGCATACGCCGATAATGATTGAGAATAGGGATTGAGAAGGGTGGGAACAAAGAATCTGGCGCACTACTGGAACACGACAAGTGACTATGATGGTAGACTCAGTCTGCGGGTGGTCGCTGGCCAGCCAGGTCACACGATTGGTACGTGCTAATACATACTCTATTTAAAAATAGAGTCGATCACCGAGACGAAGGTACTTCTGAGGAATAAGGGGAGGCGTCTGACAACAAGCCAGATGCCGACAAATGCCGGACATTCTAGTAAAAATATACTAATCTTTGATTTACGATGTACGTTGTACGTGGCTGTAATCCATAAGTGCTAGTCACTTTGCTTGTTTGGTTGAATATTTTTTTATATTAATATATTTTTTTAAATTAATAATAAGTAAATATTTAAACTGCGTTTTATGATAAATCATTTTCGGTCACTACCGTTCGCTTATGGAATTCTTTGCCGCTATCTATTCGATGTCTTAAATCTATTGATTCCTTTAAAAAACTCCTAAGGACTATTATCTTAGTTCTTAATACTACTTTATTAATACATATTTATTGCATTTAGTGTGGTTTATGTATTTATATAAGGTTATTGCGTATTCGTTTTACTATATATAATTGATGTACACCGCTATCCCTCTATTTGTATGTTTCTATCGTGGCTTCTACCTTAAGGTTGTCTGGTAGAGATCGCTTATTAGCAATAAATCCGCCTTTTGTAAACGTGTCTCTATCAATGTTATTCTGTATATTTATTGTTTCGTAAGATACAAGTTTTTGTTATTGTTGTTGTTGTTTTGATTCTGACGATTTGATTTGCATAGAACATCTTGTTGATCGAGTACATAGCTCTGTCAGCCAAACAAAACTTCAGGATCAAAGGTCGAAACGAAATATTGTATCTTGGGTATTTTTGCCATATAAATATAGCCTTAGTGTGAATAATGGTACACGAGCGGGCAATTTTACAGGCATTAAAATTAAGTTTGTATTTCATAGAAGATACTGTAAAATGCCAAAGTAATTATGCCGTCGTGCAATAGAAGATACAGTTTTTCTTTAGTTTGAGCCACAGCATCTCTCTCACGTGCGATTTGCACTCTTTTACAGAAAGTAGTTCCCCATTCTGGATATTGGCTATCGACTACAGTGATTATGCATTCGCCTACAGTTGTGTTAACGTCGGAGAAAACTCAAGAAAAGGTAAGAAACTATTCTTAAATTAAGTTCAGCTTTATTACAGTAAAGAATATTCTGCATCTTATGTAGGTTGGCTATCCACAACATTAAGCAACGTTGACATGAGAGATTGAGTGATCCATATGGTGAAAAAAACCTAAATTTATGGGGTGATCGCTAGTGGAAAAATCAAACAAATATCTATGTGTTTATATTTATATTTTTGTGTATATGTGTGTCCGTCTGCGGCATCGTAGCTCCCAGACAGACATAAATTGATTAAAATATGGCTATAAAACACGTGCGTTTTGTGAAAGTTTCATACATTACTTAATTTCTCACGCGCCTACTTTACAGTTTACAGCTGGAAGCTCACCAGGTCTAGAGGGCGGTTGTCGCCAACAGCCAACAGCGCTATAAACAACGTCATATCCAACCATCCAGTTCTCGACCAGAGGTTTTACGAAGATGTCGACCAATCTGATAATGCCTGCTTCTACTTGCCGGACCTGCCACCTGGAGACCCAATCATCCTGCCTGGCCAATGTGATCCTAATATTTCCGTTGTTCAGGATTTTAATGTTGAAAAAGTAAGTAAAAACCATTAATTAAATTTTTAACCGCCCATAAGTAAAGAGGGGTTTTATAAATTTAATGTCTGTGTATCTTTATAGGATCATAGCTTTTCAGGCGTTTAAAGATCATCGGTTCTTTCCTAGTTTATGAAGGGATGTGAGCAACTACGTTGAGACTTACGATTCGACATTCTACCTTTTTTTCTGTTCGGCTTCTATATAAGAAGGGGTCTAGAAAACATTTTTCAGGAAACGGTAATTTCGATATTTTGTTTTTTAAAGAGGCAGGCGAGATGGTAAGTACTCATCGCCACTTATGAACATTTGCAACACCAGAGTAGTCGATAATGCTCGCCGGCTTAAAGGGAAAAGGGATGGTATGGGATGGAGAAGATGGCAAGGGTGGGAAGAGGGACTCTGGCTCTCAGGCGCACTAACGGAACACGACAAATCGCTATTGACGGTAAACTCCGGCCTGAGGGTGGTCGCTAGCCAGTCAGGTCACACGACGGGACCTTACCACCAGTAAAAATATTTATTAAAATATGACGTCATACCTACGTTAGTAGCCAAAGTATTTCTCCATATTAAACACGCACCGCTTGCTCGTTTACGTTTACGTATATATATAATATTTATTCAGTGGTATATCTATTCCAGTATGAAGGCCTTTGGCGACTTATTCAGAGTTATCCTAGCGAATTCCAAAGCGGTACTTGCAACGATGCTACCTACACTTTGGATGGCTCGTCAGTCACAGTGTTCAACACACAAGTCATTGGTCAACGGCTGAACACCATCACTGGGTCAGCTGTCTCAGCCAACAACGATGGCAGCGGAAAGCTACTGGTTACATTTCCCGACAGTAAGTATTGTACATTTTTTAAGTCAGCGTAACGAAAAGGCAGGCGGGCTACCCGATAGTTACTAGTCACTGCCGCCTATGGACATTTGCAACACCAAAGGAAAAAAAACGGGATTTATGAAACATATCCACACGCCTTGGGACAAGGTTTTTTGGCGCCGACAACACAGCAGCAGCACGACATTTTCCGCGGGTATGTCGATAGAGGCATCGTAACAGGATGAGAAGAGTGGGAAGATGGAATCTGGCTCTCAAACGCAACACCGAAACACCAACCACACATTTAATAAAATGATCTCGCGACAAGCCTTTATATCATATAAAATTGTATAATGTAAGAAAATTATAGGTTTGATTTCATTAAAAAAATATTTATTCCTTTTTAGAGCATTTAAATAAAAGCTTTTTTTCGAATAATTTTTGCTATTAATTCATTTACCTACTTTTTAGTTTTGGTCTTAGTTTAAATCTATTCATTTATATCATAATTGAATGCGTATAAAATTTAGTGTCTTAGCTATTGGCCGCTGAAGAATCCCTTGTCTGAAGCCATCTCATAATGCTACAGTAAGGTCATTGTGCTCAGTCCGTGGTAGACATTTGAACTGGCTGTCATCATTGAACGCGTATCTAAAATTTCGTGTCTGTGATGTTGACCGTTGAAGAGTTCCCTTATTTGGTACCAACCCTGGATGCTGGATGCAACACCATATTATGGCAGGCTTTGAAACAATCTACTATAGTTAAATATGTATATAAAATTTCGTATCTCTGCTATTAACCATTGAGGAGTTTCGTCGTCTGGAACCAATCCTGAGTATACAATCAGGTCATGCTTATCATAAGAATGCATTGTCACGGGAGCTGAACCACCATGTAACATTTTAACTTTGTAGGGTTAGAGGAAGTAGGTTAAATTTAACTTGCAATATTTGATTTCAGACAGACAGACACCGAGACAGGAACTAAATAAAAGTTTTAATAAAATATCTCTCTTTGCAGGTCTCGAACCATCTGAATACTGGATTCTCGACACCGACTACGATTCATACGCTTTAGTCTACAGCTGTGTCAATTTGAACCCAGATCAACGTAGAGGTATGGCTGTCTCTTATTTGAAGTTAAAATTAAAATACGATTTAAGGGTGGGTACTCCTGATCCGCCCATTGCATCGCAACTTATATTACACGATATGATAACATTGCCATTCTAGATAGAAATAGAGAGAAAGAGAATTTGATAATTGTACGTAATTATTATTAATCTAAAGAATGATTATTTTGTGCCTATAACATTATCTAATGTTACTTGTCTATTGAATTTGCATTCCACCAAATTGTTTAATCGTGAGTGTGTGTTTATAATTAAAGACTACTGTAACCGACCACAATTTATCAATTATTAAAATATTATGTTTTGTAACACCTACGTCATCGTACTGTAATTAACTAAATCCGGCAATTAAATAAATTTCATTTCACGTTTAAAGATCATGTTCATACTTTTAGTTTGGAGCTGGAAGCTAAGTCGGACGAACCAGTTGACAGAAACCGCAGAGACAAACATTAAGAAAATCGTGGACAGCATCGAAGTGCTAAACAACCGTTTCTACGAGCGAGTGAAACGTTCAGATGAAGATTGCTTCTACTTTCCCGATGCCGACCCAACCAAACCTGTGATCTTCAGAGGCCAATGTGACGAAAGCATCCCTGTTGTGACCGACTTCAATGCAGTCGATGTAAGTAATTTTATTAATAAACCTTTCAGCGAGCCGTTAATTTTTAGCCCAATATCGCGCAGCCAAGAAAAGAAAAGTCTTTGATATTTGTATATGGTTTTTTTTATCGATATCGCAACCAACACCAGAGGAGTCGCAAACACGAAGGGAAAAGGGATGATATGCGATAGGAAGGATGGAGGAGTGGGAAGCGGGATACGACAAGTCGCTATTGACGATAGACTCCGGCCTGAGGTTGATCGTTAGCGAGTCAGGTCACAACGATGGGACCACTCGAATATACACAAATTAATCATTAAAATCAGATCAGTGGCATACCACCTACCGGATCCAATGGTGTTTTCAACCCATCCAGGAATCTATTGAAATATACGCAAAATTACGTCCAAATTTAGAGTTATTTGTTCAAACACACGTACAGAAAAATTATAAATAACGATTATTTTATTTTTGCGTATTTAATTTCAGTACATGAGGCTGTGGCATGACATAGAGTCATATCCTACGGGTTTCCAAGCGGGTACCTGTCCTAATGCCTTATACACATTGGTCGATGGGAAAGTCGACGTCTTCAATACCGAGGTCATAGACGAGAAATTGTCCACTATCAACGGTGTTGCCATACCGAGTACCGATAATAGTGCTAAACTTATTGTCTCCTTCCCCATCGATGGCACTGACTGTAAGTAACCTTTTAATTTTAATTTCCACTTTGGTTTTATTACTCAACTTTAAAAAGGTGATAGCCTAGTGGTTAAGAACTACGCCTAGTGTAAAATCATGTGCTTCTTACAAAGTAAGTATCGCTTGCAGTATCGATGGCTTCATATGCAGCGATAATGTGATAAGCGGAATTTTCGGCAATGCTGTCATCAACCTTTCGATTGAAGAACCCGTTAATAATTTCCAATAGCCCAAAAAACCAAACAGGTTACGGCAATAAAATAAGCCCCCAAAATAAATATTATTTTAGTCGTAAATTTGGGACTAAAATCTCTAACTTAGCACCTCCTCCTAGCATAAAGAAAGTATTGTGAGAAAACAGACGTCTGCTAATGCGCACTTAACCTTAAACTATGGCCTTCTCATTCTGACTCGGACGTCGGGTCCTTCTTCTCAAAATAATTAAATCATTATCTTAAAATAATTAAAAATCTTTCTTAACTCTTCTTTTCAGTGACAACGAGCACCAACTACTGGGTTTTGGGTACGGATTACAACAGTTATGCCCTCGTTTATAGTTGCAAAAATCTCGAAGGCGGTCGGCGAGAAGGTAAATGGTTTTATACTCTTCTAGTTTTTCTCCATATCTGTTGCTCACGTCAAAATAATGTGAAATACACTTACTATCCTCTTAAAAAAATCAATTAGATTTACAAATTGTGGACATTTTATCAGTATATGAGTAGGCTCAAGTTAGGCTCAAACACGAAATCGCTCATAAGCGGACAACAAATCACAATAGGTTGTCAGCTGCATTTTCGGTTATACATCTACATCGCGAAATTCATGTTTGCTTTTATAATGCAAATAGAGGGTACACTCTATTTTATGTACATAAAGAGTAATCACATTGTAATGATGTACCAAAAATTGTAGATGCCAGACTTTTATAAATTTTCTACAGCGTATTTAGTTAAACGAGTAGTCACTCACTCACTATATGTCATAGTGAGTGAGTGACTACACAAATAAATACAATTTAAGTGTCTGTTTGTAATATTAAAATAACAGCTTTTCACTTAACGCATGTGATAGTTATATACGGTACCTATAACAAAAAAAAATTAAAAAAAATTTGTCTTTCTGTCTCTCTGTCTGTTTGTTCCGGCTAATCTCCGAAACTGCTGAACTGATTTTAACGCGACTTTCACTGGCAGATAGCTGGTGTTCTATAGAGTAACTTAGGATACTTTGATGTAAGAAAATAATTAGAGTTCTGTACAAAAACTTAAATTCCGAAAGGGGTGGACCGGTTTTAACATTACTTCCATTGGCAGATAGCTGATGGTCTATGGAGAAACTTAAGATACTTTAGCAAAATAGTTAGGGTTCCGCACAAAAAGTAAACCCCGAAACGGGCGAACCGAATTTGGAGGGACTCTCACTGATTCTGTTGTTCTAAAAAGTAACTTAACTACTTTTATTTTAAAAAAATAATTCGGGTTTCGCACAAAAACATAAAATCAATGAAATCTCCTAAGTTTTTTACGCGCGTAATTTATGAACCGATTTGGAAATTTCTTTTTTATCTGAAAGGGATATACATCTAGATTGGTCCAATCCTGATTAAAATCCAGTTTTGATCCATGAGCAATTGAGGGAACTTCTTAAATATATGTTTGGGTTTGTAGGCATTTTTACGCCTAGCCTGTGGGATCTCGGGATTATAATTGGTAGATTTGCTGTTGGTACATTTGAAACGCACGCGAACGAAGTCCACCAACCAGCTAGTATAATAATATAATTCATGGTCATACGTAACACTTAAAATAAAAAATAATAAAATACCACTTAACTTTAAAAACATTTATTTACCAGGACTAAAACGGCGGTGAACTGCTTGCATTATCAGCGCTTACGTGGCGGGATCGTTAACCACGCGCCTAAGCTCAGCTCGCTTACAAATAGCGCGTATCCACAATTGTTGTTTAAACTGGATAATTATATCAAAAATAAATAAAGTAATTTTATTTTTAGATATTTAAAATAAGAATACAGGAAATACTGCTACAATATGTCCCTCGTTTAATTTACCACGCTGTATATATTATATTTGTAAATATTTTTACATAGTTTGTGCAATTGACTTTTTGTTTAATTTCTTTTATAGTAAACAGCTGGAAATTGAGCAGAACTAAGAGTCTGACAGAAGTGGCCAACAGGGAGATCAATAATATCATTTCAAGCATACAAATACTCTCCCCTGAATACTACATCCCACGAGACCAGACTCCACAAGGGTGCTTCTACTTCCCGGAACCGCAACCTGGAGTGCCTGTGAGATTCCCTGGACAATGCGATAACAACATTGCAGTTGAACCTAACTTTGACTTTGATGCGGTAAGTTGATTACAATAGTTTTATATGTTTTGTTATCATCACTATATATGTTTTAGGAAGTAGGTTAAACCTATCTCCAATTATCGTATTGAGATAAGAAAGAAACCTTTGTATGGCGTCAAAATTCTGTAAGAAAAGATTTACTTACTTACTGAACCACATAGCACGAAAACATGTCGCCTTTTCGATGTATATAGTTCTGTGACCGCTAGCCAGTCAGTTCACATGATGGGATCTTAGTACCAGGTATGCACGACTGTTGAGGTGGCAATAGGAAATTATTAATCTTACAAATCTTATACAGTTCAAAGGAGTCTGGCACGAAATAGAAGCGTACCCAAAGAAGCCAGGAGAATGTGTTAACCACGACTACACCTTAAGCTCTAGCAACAGCTTCAATCTATTCACCACCAGTGTGACGGGTGTTCAACTGGACTCCAGTAATAGTAAGGCTTCGTCCGATGATGGTAGTGCACGACTCACCATCACTACTGGGGATCCTGGTGAGTTGATGTATAAATTGATTTTAACCCCCAATTAAAATGGATGTTTTAAAACTCACCTGTATATCACCTGTCTATGACATCGTAGCTTCCGCGGAGCCGATTTCAATCTAATTTTTGGGATTGTAACGGAGCCTTACTAAGCTCCGCTGTCTGTTCGTCCTTCGGTCACAGTTGTATCTTTTGAACCGTGATAGATAGAACCTTTTTCAGAGTATATGTATTACTATGACCGCCGTAACAACAAATAAAAAAAATTGTATTTTAAAATGTAAATTGATCGAGAATTAAAAAAAATTAAAAAAAAAATCAGTCCACCCAACATGATGTTGAGTCCTTTTCTAGTCGATAATCCTACCTATTCAAAATTTGTTTATCGTGTTACTTCATTGACATAGCATAAAGATGGGGTTCATGTCCTGACGCTACAGCGGACCCCAAAGATGTGCTGACAGAGGCACCGCCATAAGATGGGCATGGTGGAAAAGGAGAAAGCCATTTCAGGCGTACTAACGGAATACGCAAAGTCACTATTGACGGTAGTCTCTAGCTTGCCTACCTTCTATGTCAAACCATACTGGTTCTATATCGTAATAAATGGAAATTTCGATGTTTTAAATATTATCATGTATTTCCAGAGGTGACCATTCCATTCTGGATATTGTCCACGGACTATACCGACTACGCGTTAGCATACAGCTGTGTCAACATCGATTCTGACTTCAGAGCAGGTAATATTATTTTCACGCCATTATTGCCCCACTGCTGGTGACGGGTCTTCTTCCAGAATAAGAAAGATTAGGCCATAGTCTAAGGCACTGGCCAAGTGTGGATTAATAGACTTCACACGCACCTTTGAAACATTTTATAGAACTCGCCCATAAGTAGTTTTTCTTACCATATGTTCCTTTACCGACTAAGTGTGTGATTATCATGTGCGTTTTAAAAAGTAATAAAGATAAATCAAAGGTGATCAATCAATTTTTACCCACTATGCTATCACCGTTACACTGCAAGGCTATCACAAAAAAATAAGCACTGTTCAGGAAGTTCTGAAATAAATATGGCCTGGCCAAAAACAAAGTTGGTCCGGGAATATAATTCCGCCATAGTGTCGACGACACTTAGTACTTTGACATTAGTGTCACGTGAAAAATACTATATGTAGTATATAAAGATAATAAGGTCTTTTCTAATTAAAAACGGGAGCATATACTTTATGAGTCAATTAGAAATTTAGTATTCTATTGCTTCAAAAATATTATAACAACAGAGTCTTGTGATCAACCTTCAGAGATCAAGGATAATCATTATTTTACTTTAATAGCACAGAGTTCCGAAAAGTTACATCTTTCTGCTTTTAAGTGATAGTATATATTAGCTTTATTAACCTAATTCTTTGCTTTTATTCCTGCTGCTCTCCGTCCTACTCTTAACCGATAAATTTAATCAGTCACCCGTTCACAGTGTACAGCTGGAAACTCAGCAGGACCAGGCAGCTCTCCGCAGGTGCAAAAGTTGCTATCGACGACACCATTAGCACAATTGACGTACTCGATGATAAGTACTACGAGGACATTGACCAATCAGACGAAGCTTGCTTCTACTTGCCAGAGCTGGGTCCAGATGATCCAGTAGTGTTAAGAGGACAATGTGACCTGAACATCCCAGTTGTGCGCGACTTCGATCCAGTTCGAGTAAGTGATTGACTGCTTATAAAACTTTTTCTTCTTCCTACAATTTCTTCTTTTGCAGTAACTACGTAACCGTACAATCCTTAAAATGAAAATTAAAATAACAAACTTTAAAATAAATACTTCATTCGGTTTGTTTTTAAGGAAAAATCTGTGATCTATTATTATTTTACTCCTGTTACTTCTTCCATTATTTTCTTTGCCGTTACCCGAAAACAATTACATCACTACTTATATTATCGATAACTCTATAATATATTAATCATCCTTTCTCTTATTCCTTTTATTTTTAACTGTTCAATCATGTTTCTGATCATTCTTATTTCTTTATAATTCAGTACGCTAACCTCGATAATCTCATAAACTAGATTTCTCATTTCTCTTAATCTTTGTGTATTTGTTTTCTTTTTCTATTTAACTGGTCCAGAATATTTCTGATCATTCTTATTTACTTGTATTCTAGTATGCTAAGACCTGGCTCATGATAGAGTCGTACAAATCGGACTTCCAAAGGGGATCTTGTAACGACGCTACGTATACTTTGCGCGATGACAATACAGTCATCGTTTACAATACTCAAGTGAACGATCAGTTACTTGAAACTATCGAAGGGACGGCCATCTTAGCTAACTCAGATGGAAGCGGAAAACTATTGGTCTCTTTCCCAGGAAGTAAGTTACTGATTATATTTAAAAGTTTTAGGTTAACAAAGAAAATATGTTTAAAGATGTTAAGTTCAACGAGATACATAGTCGATGATAATAATTTACGATCATATGTAACGTTTAACAAAAGCAAAATAAAAAAAAACAATTAAAAGCTAAGAAAACATAGAAAAGGAATGATCCAAAAAGACTAAAAGTGTGGTGACCCACAAGTAAGCCGCTGACTCACAAGGGTGTTTAAAATGGTGGACTTATAATAATCATGCTTGTTAGCATATTTACAAGTTGAAGCTCTTAATCTTACTAAATATTAACTTACATGTTTAACGTGACCTTAAATAGGTAGGTAATAAGGAGCATAAAGTTAATCTATATAAACGGGTTTATAATTGCTTTTATTCTTCACTTTTAGCTTCCGAACCTGCAGAGTATTGGATTCTAGATACCGATTATGATTCCTATGCCCTAATTTATAGTTGCCGTAACTTGAACTCCGAACAAAGAAGAGGTATGTAATTTGTCTTTTAATGGGTCCTATTTCTATTCAAATGTATTTTATGTATAAGCCCAACGAACTCAGGTTTGCTGCCACGCTGTCACATTTACAATAACAGATAAGTCGCAAAAGCTAGTTCATGTTCTCGGCACGAGGACGTGGCGTCTCGTGGCGCCGAACTCATTGGAAGCAGCGCTTTGTAAAGCCGCAGGCCCCGAAGATACACCGATAGAGACATCACAAAAGGATGGGAAGAGGGAATGGAAGGGCTTTCAGATGCGCACTACCACATTACTATAACACAAGTCAATATTGACGATAGACTCCTGGTCAACGGTGATCGCTGCCATTCGAGACACACGTTTAAGCAAATTGGACGATCGTGTACAATTTACAGCATCTAAGCTACGTTTACCTTGGTTGAATTTTATTAACTCAATAAATTATTTCAGTATGGAGTTGGAAGCTTAGTCGGACGAGAGAACTTACCGTAACAGCTCAAACCAATATCAATAAGATTATCGATGATATCAACGTTCTCAACAGTAAATACTATCATAGCATCGACCATTCTGATGCTGCTTGCTTCTACTACCCTGACCCTGATGATAATGCTGTGATCTTCAGAGGACAGTGTGACAAGACCATTGAAGTTGTGGATAACTTTGATGCTGAGAAGGTAAGTTTCAATAACCATCTTTTTTATGTATAAGCCAAACGAAGACAGGTAAGATAATGGTAAGTAGTCACCGCCGCCTATGAACATTTGCAACCATACAGGAGTCGCCAATATTACGCCTTTGAAGAGAAAAGGGATGAGATGAAGGATGTGAAGAAGGACTCTGACTCTCAGGCGTCCTACCGAAATACGACAAGTCGCTATTGATGGTAGATGCCGGCATGAGGATGGTACTCCTTCTTTAGAAGTTTTTTTAATGATTTACAATTTATTATTCAACAGTACATGAACAAATGGTATGACATCGAGAGCTACCCACAACAGTTCCAGAAGGGCACTTGCCCAACCGCCACTTATGAGCTCACAGCCGATGGTGTAGACGTCTTCAACACCCAAGTCATAAAGCAGCAACTTGACACAGCAAAGGGATTCGCGGTTCCTGCCACCTCGGACTCATCAGCTAAACTGACCGTCAGTTTCCCCATCGCTGGCACTGATTGTAAGTTTCTCATATAAACTGACCGTCATTTTCCCCATTGCTGGCACTGACTGTAAGTTTCTCATATAAACTGACCGTCATTTTCCCCATTGCTGGCACTGACTGTAAGTTTCATATATATACTAACCGTCAGTTTCGCCATCGCATGCACTGATTGTAAATTTCTTATATAAGCTGACCGTCAGCATCCCTGTCCCTATCAGTATTTTTTATAATCATAGTAGCAAATGAACTTGCAGGGTTATCAACTGGTAGAAGCAGTGATAGCCTACTGGTTAAAAATGCGGTCCCACAGCGGTGGACCCAGGTTCGAACCTCAGGCACCCACCTCTGAAATTTATAAATCATATGCGTATAAAATAATTATCACTAGCTTTAAAGGTGAAGGAAAATATCGTAAGAAAACCTAAAAACCTGCGAGTTCTATAATGTTTTCAGCCGACGGCATTAGGCCGGCGTGGTAAATTGTGAAATAACCTTTCTAAAAGGAGACCTGCGCCTAGCAGTAATAATAGGTTTATAATAAATTCAAATTACAGTCCCTAGTCTTAGTATCTATGTGTGAGTTTTAGTCCAAGAGTGCCCGATACCCTAATTCGTATCGGGCTGTAATTATTACATCTTGATTGGCCATCGACTTGGTCAACGTCTTCCGCCAATCAATTCGCCGAAATCAAATAGTGTATCGAGCTCTCTCTGATTGCATACGGGTACCGACCGGCTGATGA
>DWNK01000197.1:0-13413 GCA_018250315.1 Hyalothyrus neleus pemphigargyra | reverse complement strand
GATGGCCGATCAGATTTAACTGCAAACGGGGTTTAGTAGTAAATCAATTTCAGACGAACGATTTTAAACCATTGCAGTGTTCGAATTAATGCGTTATTTACATTATTTCTATTAATCGCAATGGTAATAGTATCGTGACAAATTTACTGATATATTTGATAACAATCAACTTTCAGGACATCCTTTCTGGTTCTGGAATTGCATTCAAGGTATACATAACGCTTCATAGCTACGGACAAGTTATCATATTCCCCTTTGCGTTTCGGGAAGAATTGTGTCCAGACTATGTGCGGTTACTCGAAGGAGCCACAATAATGTCAAAGGTTACTTATAATTTTTTTATGCAACCCAAGTACTATCCTGACTGGCCTCAGGCCGGTCTAACGTTAATAGCTTGTCGTATTCTGGTAGTGAGCCTGAGAGCCAGAGTCCCTCTCCCCACCCTTCCCATTCCCATCCATATCCCATTCCATTCTTCTTCTTTCCTGGTGTTGCAAATGTTTAGGCGGTGGCAACTACTTACCATCAGGTATCTCGCTTGTCTCTTCGTTTGGCTTAGACAAAAAATCAGATGACCTGTATACTCATTTGCTATTTGAATATAATAAAAAATCGGTTTTGCGTGACTTAACATCTGAGTCCTCTTATACATTAAAAGTCCCAATTATTTGTGATAAGTTTTCACACGATTTAGGCAATCTATGACAACTGCGGGAATACATACAAAGTAGGGATATCTCGGGATGTGATGTATGGAGCCGCAGGGACGAGCAATGATTGGAGCTACGGGGCTGCTGGCATACCCTTCTGCTATCTGATTGAGTTGCGAAGCAAGAAACACAAGTTCAAGCTGCCTAAAGAGGAAATCGAAGTTACAGGCAACGAAATTTTGGCCTTTGTGAAGGCTTTAATGGAGTTCATGGATAAAACCACGGATGCGAAGAAAAACGGCGAGTAAGTTACAGCGTCGGTCCAGATACGTATTTAGTTCATACTAATTTACATCGTAATTCATATGTTTAGAGTTTCGTAATCAAAGGGTGCCAACGGAACCGTATTATTGACAATCCACTGTCTGTCCGTCCGTCTGTCCCAGGGCTCTATCTTACGAACTGAGATTTTTTTTTGAAAATTATACAAACTGACACAACATATTAAAAAAATATTCTCGTAAAATTATTGTTCGTTGATACGGAACAATTCGAATGCGTCTTTTTGTTCCCGAGAGTATCAATGTAATTTCTTTTTAGTCACAGAATTGATTATAAAAAAATATCAATAACAATATTTCTGTAAACAGAATTTACACAGACTAGACGTCAAATTATAAAAAATATAACATGTTATCAATTTAATGTATTCATGACATACTTCAATTTCCCTTCAAAATTTCTCGTGTATTATAATAATAAATAAAGAAATTAAATCAAAGTGGCACCGTCTTATAAAAAAACTCAAGTATGGGAAGTGAAATTTACTAGAGAAGGTCAAAGATACTTTGTGAAATCACTTGACACTGTAGGAGGTTGGTTCTGTTAGTGAAAGATACGTGTTATATTTTCGAATTTAAACTAATCTAGTAAGCAAATAGAAGTACTATTTGCTTACTAGTGATTATTAAGTGGCTTAAATAAAAGCTAAAATAGATGAATACCGACGTCGATAGACGATCAAATAGGTGGCATAAGAATTTCCAGGTTTTGAACATAAAACCTGCACATATAAAAAAGGGTTAGTTACAACAGGGCACATGCCTGTTTTATATGTGGACATACTCTTCAAAGCCTGGAAATGCTTATGTCTGGAAATGTTTTATATGTAAACGTGGCGTGTTGACCTTTTACACGGCTGGGCCAAATTTGATTAAGTATTTTTGAACGCTGGGGTCAGGTTCGAAGATAATGCTTTTTTTCACTAGTGAAAATATAAATGGTTGGAGATTTGGTTTAAAATGCTCGCTGGTGGTAAGGTCCCATCGTGTGACCTGACTAGTTAGCGACGACCCTCAGGCCGGAGTCTACCGTCAATAGAGACCTGTCGTGTTCCGGTAGTGCGCCTGAGATCCAGATTCATTGTTCCCACCCTTCCCATCCTTTATATTCCTTTTCCTTTCAAAGCCAGTGAGCATTGGCGACTCCTCCGTCGTTGCAAATGTCCATCAGGTGGGCCGCCTGCTTCTTCGTTAGGCTAAAAAATAAAAAATGTGTTTTTAGCAATTAATATTTGGAAAGAAGAACGAAGTACGATGGACATCATGGTGGAAGAACCACGGTCAGCACAAGTAGCCGGAATGCTTAATGAAAGAGAGATACCATATTCTATTGCCATTGGTGATATAGGAACTCTACTCAAAAAGGAACAAGGAACCGCTCTCACAAAAACTAGAAAGGGGTCTGGAATACGTATGTTGTATTTATTTACTGATGTTTTTATTTATCGAATTTTTTTATTGTATTTATTCACTGGGAGATTTTTGATGTGTCAAAATAGTAGTATTAATATGACTATCATTAAATAAAAACACATCTAATTTCATTTTTCAATAATAAAAAATAACAAATTATATAATTAATAATCTGTTTTAAGGAAAGAGTTTAGTCATTGCAATCGGACTATAATTAAGCACCTCGTGATTAACTGTCATTAGGAAAATTATGAACGTTAAGTAGCAATTATGTAATGGAATAATACAGGAATATCAATATTAAAATACACGAAAATATGGATTATTAATCCATAAAATTTGTAAATGAGATGATTATCATTAGCTAAATATTGTCAGAATCATTAATAAAAGTTAACAACATTATTGTATTATTCGGTATGTACGATAATTCATTCTTATCACTATTGTACGTACAGTAGTCATACATTCCTGGATCAAGTCTCAGGCTTTGATTACATATTCGTATTAGAATTAACTTATCTAGTGACAAAGGTAAAAAGGATCGTGAGAAAACGTAAACGTACGAAATAACCAAAAGTTCTTAAAGATGTGTGAAGTCTACCGTCAATAGTGTATTGTTGAGTTCTGATTACACGCCTGAGAGCCAGAGTCCTTCTTCCCACCTTCCATCCTTCCAATCCCATCCTATCCCTTTTCAGTTCAAAGCCGTAGCATTGACGACTCCTCTGGTGTTGCGATGTTCATAGACGGCGGTGACTACTTACCATCAGCATATCGTTTGGTTTATACATAAAAAAACCAAAAAGGTACAGTTCAAATTAAAGATAAAAGTAATTGTAATTGTTCGTTATAAAGAAAATACGTTAAAATAATAAATCAAACGGTATTGAATTGATTATACGCAACGGTAACGGTTCTCGTAAATAACTTATTACTTTTTGTTCTGCGCACATTCGGGAGTTCAATTTATTTTTTTACCATCGAAGTTGGAAAAAAGTTCTGTAAAATGATAACTTGATTTATTGAGTATATTTAGACTCGGGTATTACCATTTATAACCCCCGATAAATATGAGAAACATAATTAAGAAAGCATTTAGTTTTAATACAAAGAAGACTTTTGAAAAGCTAAAAATATTTAAATAAAACTGAATAAAATACTATTTAAACCATTAGTGATAATTTTAATGATTTAAACTCGTGATTTTGATGGGCGAGTGGTACATATTGAAAACCAAACGGTACAAAGTCACGATATTAAAAAATCACTTTTCCACAGCAATAACATGACCAATTGTGCTTAAGCTAATTTACTCTTCCCCCTAATTACAAACAGAGTACAAAATTACCCCTTAGAGTACAAAATTTTCATAAATCCTTTCTTAGTAAGTAATCATTCTTTCACACCATTATGAGTAAACCTTTTTTTAGTAAAAAAAAATGTATCTGCGCTGTTAACCGTTGAGGAGCTCCAATGTCTGGAGCCAATCGTGAGTGTACAATCATGTCAAGCTTATAAAAAAATGCATTGTCACGGGAACTGAACCAACGTGCAAAATTTCAACTTTGTAGCATTATAGGAAGTTAGTCAAATTTTTTATAGGAAGTTAGTCAAGATTCGATTACAGACAGACACACAGACAGACACCGGGACTAAATAAAATCTTGTAAAAAAATGTTTTCTTACGTTTTTAAGTAGGCATGTAAAGTTTGTTTAGGAATAAAGAACAAAAATCATGATTTCAAACTTTTTTCTTTATTTCCACCTGAAATATTAAATTGACTTCAAATTATAAGCTGTTAAGTCTTCTAATATTCAGGTCTTTATAGCTGCGAATCTGGTAATAGTAAGACAATGATTACATTTCTAATCTTACAATCATATTATAAACTCCAATATCAGGCGTTGACTGTAAGTCTAATGTAAATTTACAGTACTGATTATCAATTTGAAATTCGTGATCTATTTAATCAATTTAATCGACGTAAAGTAAATATCGATAATATCGCTGTAAAACGCTTGATTTGCTGAAGGGTGTAAGTATTAACATCGTGAGTAAAATCGTTTAGGCTAATTGACTTTTAATTACTATTTAAACAAAAGATTAAAGCCCCTGGGGTGTATGTTGAAGACATTCTATACAATGAATTAATGAATGTTCTTATTGATATTTACAATGTAGAAAGGAGGATTTAAATGGTTAACAACATTATAATCGATCGTGTTTAAGACGCGCTTAATCTGCGCTTATTCTCGTATGTTCCTGCACCATTTATTCTCCTCTGTACCCTTAGTATGAGTTGCAATCAATAAATGTTCGAAACACTATTTCGTATCGATTCCCGATTCCGCGTATTTTATTGGCGAGCCGAGAACGAGCCATTGACTCGATGGACGAGACGCGCTCAGCCAATCAAAGAGTAGGATTCGGATGTTTTCGTTTTCGATGATCGATTAGTCGAAAACGAGCAAAACTTGTACTAAGGGCACTGTTCTTGTCTTCCTGGAAAGTAGCCTTAATATTCTCTATTCACAAAAAGGTCATGCACTGACTCAGTCAATTATTGGCTTATAGCGATCATCTTTGCTTTCAAAGGTTACCGAGTGTGTGATACGCAGTTCCTAAGTACCTAGAAAAACATGAAATGGTCAGCGATCACCGATATGGACGTTTAGTTGGTCTTCTGGTGCAATGAAAGCAATAGCAAGCTTTGGAATTAAGTAATCCTTAAGGCCTTTGACCGTATTTGGCACAAAGTCCATCTTGGGTGTCTTACAGTTTTCCTGAGAGGTTGTGCAATGTAACGATATGACGGAATAGGTTTTCCATTTGACTGCTTACCTGCAAATCTGACAATGGATTTAATATTATTAGCAGACATTATCAAGGTGACAAGCAGACGAACAGACGAATATTAGGAAATTTTAAAGTTATCGTTTTTGCCATTTGGCCTCAAAACAATTGTACAATAAAATTAAATCTAAATTCATGATACAATTGACAGCTCGAAATAAATATTTAATGCCGTCAACCCTACGGTTGATTATGATTATAAAACGAAGGGTACAAGCTCTAGTTAACGTTTCGTGAGCAACACGAATTAGGATTTAATAGAGTTTTAATTATGTTTAAACCAAATCGTTTAAGCACTTGTGACATTGAAAACTTAATATTTATCATTAAGCCTAAATGCGTTACAGTATCTGATACTACATATTTTTAAAAACGCCAAAAACATACATGTCGTGAGGGTCTGCTTGAGTTTTTGACTTCATTTTATTTTTAATCCATCTGAACGTACTGACCATTAGCATCCTTTTTGTGACTAAATTTTAAAAAAGACCTGTCTAAATGGAATAACAGATAGACGGATAGGAAGATGTTGGATAGACGAAAGACGCACAGACAGTCATAACTATACAAAATATTTATCATTAAGTTTATCTGTGTATCTAAAATGCCTGTTACATATCACACAGACATAAGGACAGACGTAAAGACAGAACTAGAAAATACGATACGATTAAATCACGATCAATTAAACATGAATTAAATATTCAATGTCGTTGATGTCGTCTCGACTGTTGATTATAAGGTTGTATAGAAGTAGGTTACGTGTCTTGTAAATGTTTCGTGAACAACACAATTAAGGACTCAATTGAATTTTAATTAGTTTTAACCAGAGTTCAAAGCTCGTGAGGTGACTTTAGCTTACGTTAATAAGTTACGATTTTATATTAACGTAGAGATATATAACGCAATTAAACACTCGTGATGACTTATGATACTCATATGGTCTTTCGACTCAGCAGCTCTAGAGTCAGATTTGAGTACGACTCAGTATATGGAATACGCTGTTACAATATTAAATTTATTAACATTTAAAATGTTACTCTCAATATCATCTCACTTTAATTTTATCATCTCACCATTTAAATATAGATTTGAAATTGTTACTCCTAATGTCAAACATATTAAGAGATCTAATTTTTTAATATTATCCTAACAATGATGTAACTTAAAAAGATATATTAGATAAAAATCTATTTTACAATTCTCGAACCTTTGCTCTGCAGAGTAAGAAAATCGAGCTGTCAGTCGCACTGCGCTGGCGATCGCCCAACTGCCCGCTAGCTAAGTACCCTCCCTATACATTATTTATCGAACGCGTTAGGGATTTAGGTCCGTATAATGATGAAGGTAAATCTGCTAATGTAGATTTAAAATTGTTTTTGGTATAAACTTTTTCACGATGATTCAGGAATCGTTGAATTAATTTCGGGGTTATGTTGGTTTAAAAAATAGTAATGCTGCCCTTTGGTGTCTATTGCTAGGCTTAAGTGTCTTTTCAAAAGGCTTTTCATAACTAGTTGTTACAAAGTTGCAGCTTTGATCACCCATCAAATTAAATACTACGCCAGAAATAGCTTGATTTTTTTAGATTGAATACGATTCACGTAAGCATCGGGATTATAATGATGAAAATAAGAATTTACCTTTTCTTTGTATTAAATATCCTTGTCACGTCTTTTTATCGTAACATCCTCAAACGTACTCATTACATTACAAGGATGCAGAGCCTGTAATTATATTTTTGGAATAAAATGCCATACTTCGTCTACAATATTATTTACCTCTTCTTGAAAGTCAAGAAAGTCGAGAAAGGTTAAATTGTTTCCAGTTACAAACTAACTTACATAAATGTTGGAATATACATTGGAATATACATATACAAACCTTGCTAGTTTGGTATACATATAAGATAATCATTTAGTCAAAACTATAGAGCTTATTGTAACTTTAGGTCTGCTTTACATAGCTCAAATATAACAAGTTAGTCTAAATCTACACTTATCTAACTAAACATTGCGATATTACAAACCTTACCGGGATAACATAACAGTAGGGGATAGGATTTACTGAACATTTCATAGCTTATACAGCATCTTGGTCAGGTTTGAACATTTAGGTTTTATAGATTGGGCAATTAGTTTAGTTTAGACTTTGAAGGGACAGAAGGATCCTAGTCAATCCCTACTCTGGGATAAGATGGTGAACTGTTGCAATATTTTTTCTATTTTCCTTGACACATTACAGCAGTTAAATTTTGTAGAGATTTCAATTATAAAATAGACTATTTCTACCATATTAAAAATTTGAGTAACTTATAAATAGTGTTGGAATTCAAGCCCCGTTTAACTGTTATGTGAAAGCGGTTACTTGTTTAACTTACGGTCGTGTTAATAGAAACGCAAGACGGGGAAGTAAGGATAAGAGGGCTTGACTCGTCTCGAGTGCCTCTTATTGCATAACCGCTTCATATTAATGAGACTTTCGCTCTAAAATTGTATAATTTTTCCCCGAATTCAAAGAAAAAAAATGCCGAAGTTGTATCCGGTCGGTTAATTGAAGTATACAATTATTTAATAAATACAATGTTTTAGTTCATCTATTTGTGAACCGGAATTTGGCCCCTAAATGTTTGAATGAAATACGTTTGTTGCTCAATATGTTCTGGGTTTCTTCCTTGGAGTAAAATCGAAAGAAGTTGGTAAATGTTTGATGAAAATGGTTTTAGAGCTTGATTATCTTTAAAAAATCGCGTTCAGTAATGAGGCGTTAATGGACGATGCTGGCGAATTGACTTTCTTCAGAATAAAATGCCATACTTCACTAATATATTTTGAAATCATGGCTATTCTAAACGTTGATTTCGGTGATAGACTTTACATACATGTGAGAACACAAGAAAATTTTCATAAAATCGTCCGGGTTTTTTTTATGCTTCAGCCAAACGAAGAGGCAGGCGAGATACCTGATTGTAAGTAGTCATCGCCGCCTATGAACATTGCAACACCAGAGGAGTCGACAATGCTCGCCGGCTTTAAAGGGAAAAGGAAAGGTAAGGAACGTAAGGTAATGCTCTTAGGCGTACTACCGGAACACGACAAGTCGCTATTGAAGATAGACTCTGGCCTGAGGGTGGTAGCTAACCAGTCAGCTCACACGGGGATAGGTAGGTAATGCATTCGTTTCCTATCGCAATACCTGAAATAAAACTTATTACTTATGCAATCTACTTACTTAATCATTATATTTAAATTTTATATCAATATGCACATGTTTTTAAACTTAATAGCAACATTTCATTGTAATTGTTATACACAGTATGTTAATTTTAATTATTTCATATTTCATATTATTATGTCAAATGTCGTTAAATTTGTTTGTTATTTTTTCCATTGAAAATAAATTTTCGCTTTGTAATTTATTTATATAGAAACCGCGTATTGCCCCACAGATTATATATGTACATACATTCACACATAGGTACACATTAATTTTTCAGGTGATTAAAATAAAGCGGTTTTGTCAACTGTCGCCTCGCACTCGGCGCCTAGTAAGAAAATTTTTATTTATTTATTTGCTATTGAATATGTTACAATTATAAAAAAACTTTTTAATAAAAAAATACCAACCGACTTCCTCGTCACTGAACGACGTCACTGAAAATTTAAAAAAAATTAAATGTAAATTTGTTAAATAGTCGTAAACTCGTCGCTAATACACAAAGTTTATTTCATGCTCTAATTAAATAGCAATGTATTATTTTAATTACATTAAAGATTAGCACCGACTTCACAACTATCTATTTAACAAATTCACATTTATATTATTTTTTATTTTGCAGTGACTTGGAAGTCAAAAAGTTTTTTCGAAACAGGTAGTTGTGATCTATATGTTGTGTATGTCTGTCTGTAACCGATTATACTTATTAGATTCAAGCAGGTAGGTATATCCTATATTCCTGTCTAATCTGTATCTCCAGATATATTACTTATCACTATCACACTTAATGGTTCAACTCGAATTCGAATTTCGGAATTAACTCGAATCTAATACATGATTTCTTTTATTTTTTAATATATCTTGATTGTGAACAATCACAAAAAGGAATTCGAAATACAAAACTTAACGTATCGTTTCTAAAAAAAAACTGTCTTTCATTACAGTAATGACATTGAATTCGGTCTTATCAAAACTTAAATCCTCACAATTGACAGACGATCACGGTTGTGAACCGGAGCTCGCAAATTGCCGCTAAGCCTGGGGTCACACACAATGCGCCGGTCACACATATTGACACCCCGACAATGGCCAGGGGTCACTTTTATTTGTTGCAGAAACTTAATTTATAATCTTTTCACACACGCCATTAAGAAGATTACCCAAATCTACCCTTTTTCGTTCGATAACAATAAAACTGTACAATGTTACGATTTCGAAAAATAAAATGTCCGCCTTTGTGGACGGACCGTTGGTGGATTTTGACACAATTTCGAAAATCGAACTCCTGTGTTCGAAGTGTGATTTATGTTGAAAACTGAAAACCGTTTGTGATGGGAAAGTATTTAGGTTACGGGTCAAAAGGTTCGATTGTGTTCGGATTTAAATGACATAACGGTCAACTCGCACACGTCTTAGAGCAAAGGTTAACGGTTACCTTGGGATAAGCTTTGGGGACATCTTGTTAACGTAAGAAACCGTCTTATTACCAGGCTTTCCTAGGAGGGTAATGTTTTTTAAATATATTGTATGTTTGTATGTATGTCTATTTCTTTGTGACCTGTCGCCACGCCCCTTTTAGCATGCAACAATTCTTGTGTTTTTATAGAATGGCAAAGAAGCGGACTCAATTATAACTACGGTGACTAAGTCTTCAGGAGTAGCAAAGCATTTGAGATTACAGAAACAAACAAAATAAATATTTTTCGTGTATCTACAGTTATATTTCTTTATGTTTGACATTTTCTAGTACCAAGAAGCATGTGATGCTATTTATTTTTATATAAAATATGTCTGCCTTTGTTTCGATATAACATTTTACAAATTTTTTGACATTGTCATCGTAGTAAGTCAAAAGTATAAAATAAAACAAAAAGTAAAACTCTGGATTTTGGATTTAGCGCAATAATTTTCGGCACTTAAACTGGACACAGCAATTCCGGTCAAAATTTAACGACAATGTCACGGGCGTAATTTTTCGAAAATGTAATAAATCGTTGACCCCTCGACCATTTTGACCCCACTGGACACCGAACAATGCGGCCAGCGTCTTGGGGTCTGACCCGTAATAATAGCTCCAATTACAATGCTTATTGAGATAACATAAATTATAAATTACGACAAAAAGATTTATTTTCGTCCAAAAGACTCGTCCAAATGACTGGCTTTGAGACTTTTTCAGAGCACTTATTGTAACGGTCAAATATAATAGTTAAAATTTTCGTTACGTTGTAAATATTGATCGACGAAATGATGTCATGTCAACTTAAATATTAAAGTTCTCTTTCTATTTTTGAAGGGAAAGAGTGGATGCGATTAGTGAAAAAATAAAAAGTCACGACCAATATTCAGAATTCAATTTGAAAATTAAAATGCAAAGAACGCGTGATCCAATTTTAAAACAAATTCTATTTATTCGTCTCTCCAACGTGTTTTTATGCTATGCCGAGGTAAAGTGATTAACATTCATACTCATTACGATATTTCACTAATCAATGCAGGATAGTTTAACTTTTGTTAAGTATTGTAGATATAATTTTCAATTATTCCATTCATTTTTTTGGAAATTAATAAATCTTACTGAAATAAAAATTACAAAATAGTTTCTAAATCATTGCCCTCTAATTACCGCCTTAACACTATTCTATTCACTTCTCGAGTATGTGTTACACACATACCTTTTCGTCTACACTAAGCAAATTTCATTAAAAATGTTACGGTGTGCTTTATAAATGATATTTTATTTTTAATATAACTACCCTAAGCCATATACACGAACTAATACGACAACATAATAGAAGTCAACTATAAAAGGTACCTATAATGGACGCACAAAAAACCAACAAAACACCGTCAAAAAACTAACACGTGTAAACATCCACCAATCAAGAGGTATTAAAACGATACACGAATAAAAACCTTTTAAAAAACGTGAGAGAGATCAGTATCTCGACAAAAACAACCCCAAAATAACACAGAGGTAAAAAACACCCCACCTCGCGAACGCGGCAAATCGTTTTATCGTTAAGCGATCAACCTTGCCTTTTTATGAACCTGACTTAAAATAATCCCTTGGTTCCCGTTATTTTTTATTTTGCCGCTTTTGGTAGTGATTTTATTATTGGTAGGTAATCCTTCGCATACGGATGCATAATAAAATTAATGATTTGACTGTCGTTAATGTCGTTATGCTTTGTAAACAACATTTTAAATCTCAAGATAATAAAAAAGGTAATTACACTACGAATTTGGAGTAGAAATGGTCATTTTAGATATGAAATCTTTAAGATTAAAATGACAATATAGTGAAGTTTTAATCCTCGTTCAACAATTCGAATAGTGAATATTTACATAGATTAAAGACACTTTTCGTTTCGTTTGAATAAAATAATAACGACAAAACATAGCGTTCACTTTCCATTTTTTTGTGCAAAGACCTTCCAAGAATATGCAAAATCGGTAACCGGCTACTGGGGTTTGCGACAATCGGCTTGAGAATAAAAAACATGAATAGAAACAATGCGTTTGCAGATGTCTATTGATAAACCATAAAAACAAGACTTACTTTTGCATCAATCTGACAAAAAAATGCTTTTGCTTTGCAATTTTTAAAAACTTTCACTTTCGTTGCCGTGCACGTTAAAAATTATGGCATAAAGATATTGGATTTCAAAAAAGGTCGAAGAGCAAAATACACTAAGATTTCTTTGGTGACAGCTCTCGATATGCAATGCTATGGTCTGTTTTTTTCTTTATTCTCGGAAGAGGAAGCGATCGCAGCTGCGCCTCGTGCCAACTTGTGCTATGCTTTTTGCATGCTCAACTAGCACCGAACATTTTTTTAGGTGCAACTGATGTATTTTCAATATTGATACCAAAGCCTAGTTAAATCTGTGAACCATTGATGTAAAATATCGTCGCACTCTCATCAATGCACTAAGTTTACGTTATTTGCTAACCATTGTTGTTAGAGTATTATTCTAGATATTCCACATTTGTGGGATTAGTCGGGTAAAAAAGTACTACATAAGTATGTCATACTCTATGTTATATATAGTGTTCTATAGATATTTTTCAATATAAATGAAATAACTTACAGATAACAGGTAACATTTCAATAATGTATTACCAATGTCTATTAAATTAACTTAGTTAATAAGGTTGTAAAGAGTAACAATAAGACATCATTATAGTTTTTAAGTTCGGCAATTATTCACCGTAATAAAAAAAACTATACTAAATATTTATAATGCTAATAATTAAATCGCCACTAGGCATTAAGTCCTTTTTAATCCCTAGATTTTAATGTTTTACAATAAAGTTTAAATAAATAAATATAATATATTTGAAGCATAAGTGTTTGTTTGAATATTTCTCTGTACACCTATTTGGTTATGTTTCATAAAAATAAGTTTAGTAAATTTGTAATTAAAGTCTTATTCTTTATTTCAATTGCCACTTAACTGCGTACAAACACTTAAATATGGTAAAGATGGACATAGAACAGTTGCAACTCAACCATTCTTTGCACGGGTCAGTAGCAAAGAGAACAATACGAACAGTGAGCAAACCCGTAAATGCACAATGGTAGACTTCGCAACATATTTGGCCAAAACGGCCCACGCACAAAACAATCGTTCCATTTGCGGGCCGTGCAATAAATTATTTTATTTTAAAAGAGCAATTTTAGTGGCACTTTTAGTTTTTGCCACGGGTTTTTTGCTTCCGGGTGCATTTCGAGCGAGAAATAGACACGTGGCCGTCGTTATGTGGTAGCAAATTTTTTGGGCTAATGTAACGTTGTTCCTGTTATTTCTGGTCCTGTTTTGTAACATTTGATAAAATAAGCGTTCCATTTTTTATAAAGACAGTAAAAGGTTTTGACTTCTTACCAGTTTCCTCTCTTCAGTCCACCTGGCCGGTGTTCATTTTATTTCTG
>DWNK01000196.1:0-13416 GCA_018250315.1 Hyalothyrus neleus pemphigargyra | reverse complement strand
CTTTTTCCTTCACAAGTCGTCGTAGCATTAGCGTCTCCTCTGGTGTTGCAAATGTGGCGGCGGTCACTACTATCAGGTTTTCTCGCCTTTGTCTATATAAAAAAAAACATTGTATATTTTCGTTAGCACTTAAGCTGCGAATGGCTCCTTAAAGCACTAAACTCTAGTACCGTGAAGTAAGAACCCACTTACTTGAATATCGAGTGGGTTCTGTCCTATAACAGCCATTAAGAAGAGAAGTGCGATCGTATTTGAGCTTTACTTCTAGAAGCTATAACTATAGAATATGGCTTAGTGGTTTTGAGGTGCGACCCTACTCTAGATGGTGTCCGGGTTTGAATAAAGGAAACTGTTGAAGTTATCTATACTAATATTATAAAGCGAGAAAGATAGAGATGTTTTTTTGTACACATGACACCTATTTGAAAAATGGGTTAATGTGAATCAACGATTGAGTACCATGGATAACATAATGTATTGCTCTACCACTCGGGGTTAGCAGAGATAAAAGTTAATTAGATTTTTAGCTTTTTACTTCTCGCTGTGAAAGTAGGTTTTCCACAATTTGAGAGGATATAGATTTGGACATATTGTAGTAGGTATTTGTGAAGTCCAGTATGTATGTTTGTTTTTGTGTCTGTTTTTGTACAAATCGGCTCGGCAATAATGAGGTCAAATGCTCTTTGGTAAAAAAATAAATTACTACATTCGATATGTAGCTCACGTATAAGTTCAACGCCGTTGCTAAACGGCAATGTTGAATTAGTTAAAAAATTTGGAAGGACATTGCCCGGATGACAGTTGAATTTTCGACTCTCAGAGTTTTCTAAACTATATCGATTTCTAAACTCTGAGAGAAATCTCTGAGACAACTGAATCTGAGAAACTCTGAGAGCATTAGTTTAGAAATCGCGAAAATAGACGTAAAAATTGCGTCAAACATAATATGTTCTTTTAAATGAAAATGAACCAGGCTGAATAGACCAAAGGAAGTTTCCTTCTTTCATAATCGATTGAAGTACCACAACTTTAATCATGTCTCAGTAGTCTTGTTCACTACATAAATAAACTGTCCTTACCGCAGATTGAATATGGCATAGAAGTGTCCTTTCCACGACTATAACGGAAATTTCACTACGAAATAATTTTTTGTTGAGTATATATTTGTATATATATATTAATATCACATAAAATCGAACATAAGTCGATGAATGTCGACTTATATTCGATTTATAATTTGAACGATTATTGAACGGATGGGGCCGAGGTCAATGTCCTGCATCGTGCATAATCATTTATTGTAATTTTGGGATAATAATTTATATCGATTTTAGATGTTATATTATGTCCATAATACTATTGCTAGGCTGAAGCAGTGGAAGTATTTGAGACGGTACAGGGATACTTGGATATTACTTGTAACTGTGGTGACCTGATGCATTTTCTACCACGCCGATTGGTGGAGCTGGATGTTTGTCTTGCGCTTTTACACATGAATACCTGCTATAGAATATTTACTCTGTGGTCTCAATAGAAAACTCCATTCGACGAGATCCTGTAGAATTTTCATTAAGCACCGCCAACTAAACGCCGGCCATTCAAACCGTGTACGTTTTGCAATAATGCTTTACATTTATCGTCTTAACTACCATCGTTGGCGCATTGGATTTTAAATCTTAACTTATTCGAATATGGTGTAAAATAGAAGAGTGTAAAACAGCATTATGAAGGCTTACGCTGGAAATGAACTCCAATACAGAATTCCTACAGAGGATTGTATGCAACGTATCGCATAACCTTTGTTAATGTGCATTGCAGCTTTGTTTCTCATAATGTGTTGGTTTATAAGTGCACTGTGTGCACGCTCATTTTGTCATTGTTACTTCGCTTTACCATCTTTTAATCTGGTATTACTAATGATAGAGTAACGTTGAACGAATATTATCTTTTGTATAAGCTTTGCGGTTTACCTAGAGTGGCACTACAGTGACATCTATGCCTTATAGTTTGCAGCATTTGTGCTATTGTCAATATACGTGTGAGAATTCATTTGAAACGAAATTGAGATGATTTCTGATTGATAATATTTTGATTTACAGAAAGAAATTATTCGGTTTGTATGATCTAGTGCAGCTGCAAATTTACATCTGTAGTTGAAATGTATGGGAGAACATGTTTTTTTGACTACAATATTAAGTTTGTTCGTTCCTGAAATTGTTTTTATTAATATTACTAAAGATCATCCATAGCTAACAAATGAAAGGAAAAAAAAGTTTGACAAACAGGAGAAAATTTTATCTTTTTTATTTATCTTTGCCTTTTATTAAATATCGATCCGTTTTAGTTCTATACTTTTTTATTTGTTTACTAAGAACTAAGTTTTTAACTGTAACTAAATATCAGCAAAAACTTGAAACTTATAATGTCTGTAACATTTCATTTCCAATACGACGTAATATCTTATTAGAATCGTTCGCAAAGGTTAGTGGAGTCTGCTCGCCCCAAGGATACTTGGGCTATTCAGAAACTGAAGAACATTTATTTTCAATATCTATATTGAACTTAAAATAAATGTGCAAAGAGAAAGTATTTGACAAAATTGTATAAGAGTATTTTACGTTAAAAATATTTTACAACAAAATACATATACGGTGGAACTATGTGTAAAAATATTTTATCATTTTGCACACCAATATTTTTAAAATATTATCAAAACAACAAAAATATTACGAAAACCTAAGTTTATTAAAATGTTGTTACTAAAACGTATTGATATTAAATAACTAGGAGAACTACCGCGAACAAACTGTGAAGCAGTTTGGCAGACATGTAAAAATTATTAAATCATAAACCGGTAATACAAAGGCAGAAGCCAGTCAAATATGGTATTACCGTATCATATTTGACTGGCTTCTGCACGCGGCTATATATTTTTATACCCGGTAAAAATATTGTACAATTATTAGTTAAAATATTTTATCCTAAAGGAGAAAAAAAATATGAGAAATTCGTGATTTTGTGGATTTACAACTATGAAAATGTAACCACTCTAATATTTGTTAATTATAAAATAATATTCAAAAAGCAGTGATAGCCTAGTGGTTGAGAATTGCGGTCTCGCTCCGGTGGGTCCAGGTTCGAATTCTTTTCTAAATCATGTGCTCATTACGAAGTAATTATCACTTGATATACGGTAAAGGAAAACATTGTAAAGAAACCTACATACCTGAGAGTTCTTAAAAAATAGTTCTCAAAAGGTATGTGAAGTCTACCAATACGCACTTGGCCAGCGCGGTAGACTATTACCTAAGTATAGAACCCATAAATATGAAAATACAGTCATATCGTTTGTACATGTTGCCGATATTAATCACCTGAACTTCTTTTTTGTTGTATAGCGACCATAGTTGTCATTCATTCATTGTGAAAATTTGAAGGTTCATAAGATACATGTGACAGACGAACAGAAGAACAAATCTACGGGTAGAGCGAGGCTTGAATGATAGAGTCCCGTTGGCACCTTTTTTGTGGGTTGTTTTTTTAAGAAAATTGGCTCAACCGGAAAAAGGAATGAAAAGTATAATCTGTTTCATGTCGGAAAATTCAGGATTGCCAGATATTTTCGACTGGAATATTCTTTGAAGTCGCAATTCAACTTTTCTAATTTGGCAACCGGTAAAACGTCACAAATTTAATTATGATCTGACAGAGGGTTGGAGTTAAAGGCTGCGACTTGGCTTTGACGGAGGAAATTTGTGACTTCGCTTAACTGTCTGTTAAGTTTTTAATTAGAATGCCCTGTTGCCTGTCTATATCCCTAAAATCATAAAAGTTATCGACACTTATTAATAGTTTTTAACATTTATTATGTATAAAAGTAATGAAGAGTCTAGTGGGCTATAAATTTTGCTCACCTGTTGTTGTGGGTTGGAAATGTCCATAATCGGCTATCACTAACAGTTGACCCAGTTTCACTAAAACAAAAATGTCCACGCTCAGGGTGAGTCACGACGTCGAGTACATAGAACGCCGCAATAGGATGGGAGCCGTGTTACCTTAACACCAGCAGAATCATCGTCTATCTATTATTCGTCTCTATCGTAGTCTATCAATTCTATCATCTCATATATTTAATGGATCCTAAATTAATCACAATGATAGCAGGTGAAAACATACAATTATCAAAAACATAGTTAAGAAGCGAAAACTCATAGGTAATGATTATACCCTTAAAGAGTATTCTATCTGATCTACTTTAGAACATGTGATTTGTTATATTTCTAGTTAAGTTCTTTAGAATCTATGAATGTATGCGTGTGAGTTTGCGTGTGTGTGCTTGAGCGTGTGCGTTAGGAGGGCTGCGTACTCGTTATATATTTCTGTTATGAAAATAACTTCTATTGCCACGAAAATATACCGTGAACGAACCTTTACATTTATTGCTTTCTATACTAAGCCTCGGCGTATAGAAGAAAGCAGAGTCCGTCTAAAGAAAGACCGGATTACGAAATTCCTAGACAGGGGCAGGGAGGAAATAAAAAATCAACACGCGTCACCGCTTCACACCGTTTTCTCTTTCCTTGCATTTCCTTTCTATTTCATTCGAGTAATGTGAAAAATATGTCGAGACGGTCAAAAGAGGTCCGATCCGGCATCCATCATAAATCAAAGCCATGGAATGTGTTCCCGGAACGCTCGTGGAACGAAATTTCAAATCTCACAGCGATATTAGTTTGGAAAATCCGCACCGTTTTCCGTATCGAACTATAATGAAAAATGTTCTCTGCTTACGCGGGATGTGAAGTTTTTGAAGTTCGAATTCTGAATTTTATTTCGCGGCTAGCGCCCCGCGGCCATGCGCGGTTCTATAGAAAGTTAGCGTCAAGTTTATATTTGCTCTTGTATGAGTTTTTATTACGAAGCGCGCCCGCGGCTTGTATAGATCGTATACGATCAACGAAGTTAAGCTACGTCGGGCGCGAGTTGGATGAGTGACTTCTAGTGCCAAAAAGTGTGCGCATTTCTGTGTTTTCAAAATCACGTAAAGCAGGCGGTCCCGGTTGACGTCGATACATAGCAGTCGTTAAACCTTGTCGGAGGGCTTACGGCCGATTTGAATAAAACTGGTCATTCACGAGTCGTACGCAGGGTTCCGTGCCATCGAACAATATTTTTTTTATTATGTAGTGCGCTATGTTTTATTATTTGTTGTTATAATGGCCATAGTAATACATACTCTAAGTAAAGTAAGTGATAGGGTTCCATTGGCGCCCTTTGGGTACGGAGCTCTAAAAAACTAACGACAAACTGGTTAAGTCAACCGCACTGGACCAGCGTGGTGGAGTACGCTCCAGACCTTCCCTAGTCGTGGGTAGAGACCCGTATTTAACCTAACCTAACTGTAGTATTTTGAATGTTCGAACTATTTTAATTCTACAATCTGAGAAAAACTGCAACAGGCAAGTGAATCTCGCTGCACTATTTTTTTACAATAACTAGAATTGTTTAACTATGTCATGCCAGGTGTGCCTGCCGTAAAAATGTAATTGAGTTTTACGAGGTCATTAGGTGTCTTAGTCACATCAGAATGTCTGACGAAGCTCAAACCTCGTTTTAATGAATATTTCATTGTCCATCTCGCTTTTGTTTTAAATGACGCAATTTTGAAAGATATTTCCCAAGTTTAAACCTAAGCTGAAATTGGTCATAAACCGTAGAACGAAGCACTAAAAAGTTGTCATGCTCTTAAGTTAAAACTCTGAAGTAATAAATTGTAAATGTAAGCACTTGTTGGCAAGAAAACGGTATGAACCCCCGAGTGCTGTAAACGTGGAGTTTGGCGCAGTATTTTTTGCCCAACTATCAATAACTCCTTGTAGCGCGCCCTGAACAGAACTTTATCGTCAAAAATTCCAACTACATCTCATATTAACACCACTATAAAATAAACTCTTGTTTATAAACCGAAAATACAGCCTGCACTCTACATATTTCCGCCGCGTTCACTCCGCCACCATCTTTAAAAACGCTGCCATTTTATCTTGATCTCCCGCCCTGCTCTTGAGCTCTGCTTTAAAAGGGAGACATCGCAAGCTGTTCTGCTTACAAGGGTCGTCTTAATCTGGCAAGGTATCAGTAAAAGCAGTATCATAACTAACCATCAAACGCCCTCGTACTCAGAATAAATTTTCAATACTCTTGAACATGGATCGTTAGTTCTTTTCAAGGGTTATTGCGTATTTACGCACTAAGTCCGCGGCTGAATCGCGTTTCATGCGGGGGGAACAATGAGATACTGGTTAGGGGGATGGCACATTAACTGCTTTTATGATCGCTTGTGCTTTTAGCTCGTATAAAGCCTTGTAGTGCTGAAAAGCGATAAATAATACGAGATAGTACTATTTTTGAGTTAAAGCCTTAGTTATTACATGTCATAAACAGTGTGAGTGTAATGTGATAATCTGTCAAAGAAATGAAACAAGAACGAATTATAATTATAACTATTACGTACATTTCTTATTGTAGACACGACACCTGTTCGTAACCGTCTCCTATATACATACATTTGCAAGACGAGATTAGTCACAGACTTAAATTTTTTTGTGCTATGTGTTATGTAAAAACGGAAAATATTATTTCAGTGACCAGTGCTGATGATCAAGATGTAACCCGGAAGTTGCAATTGATACGTCTCATATACATACATATATAGAACTAAAACGTGTCTCTCCTAAAATATGCGTACATAACATGTCTTTCGCAAGATTTTCCTTTGGGGAACTATTATACAAATTTAAGCTCCAAAACTTTACTGCTACTCAAGTTTATCGTTAATCGAGCATCAAAAAGTAACGAGTGTGCCGTCCCACTTATTGTTAGGGATGAGTATCCTGAAGTTTCTCGCTTAATGTGTTTCTAATACTTTATTTAGACTTTGGACGATCTCAGTATGATTGATTGTATCGAAGATTGAACGAGATGTGGGGGTTCTGTTTGTATGTAAATGCAAATTATGTAATGGCTCGTTTACTTTGGAATGTATTATCATATAATACAATCCCGAGCCTTATCACTCGATAAAACGATTTCGTTCACAATTACGTTAAATAACGAGACCAATATACTTAGCTATAATAAAAATATTTCTTTGCTGTTTATTTGAGTATCGTGCAAAAGTTTCAAGTACAATTTCGGTCTTAGCTGCCCATAGACTGTTTCACCGAAACCCAAAACTTGGTTCACTGTAGAATAAGTAAATGGCAGTAGTATAAAACTTAATGATCATAAGCACTGCTTAAGTCATTTACTGGCTTTTTCATATTTTAATACTAGCAATGCCGGGGGCAAATATAGACTTACTATCTTACTTATATTATAAATGAAAAGTTTGTTTGCATGTATGGATGCTTGTTAGTCTTTGACGGAATAACGGCTAAACGGATTTAGATGAAATTTAGCACACAGATAGGTTATAACCTGGATTCATATATAGGATATTTTTATTCCGATAACAAGTATCCATGTCGGGGGGAAATTCAATCAATCAATAATATAACAGAACAAAAAGAACCATTTTTAGCGCTTGCGATATTTCGTGCTTCCAATATTTTGAGATACATAAGTGTCGCTCGACTCGAGATTCTCGAGACGAGTGTCGACGCTTTACGCTCGTAATTATGTAACGACTCGGAATAAGCTGTTTTAGACTCCATTCGGAACGAAAATTTATTTACTGCTCATTAAATAACAACAAAATATTAATAACAAGTAGCTTCGTAATTCTTCAGCTGGCCTTTTCTAGTTATATTTGTAAATGACGTAATCTCACCTTAGATCTAGAAATGCGTCGCCAGTCTAATATGAATATTATTATTGATCTGCATTCATTTAAATTGCCCCTCAAATCGACAATAAACTGAAGATTTAAATATGCAGCCATATACATTTATATCAGCCACATATATATACGCAAAATATGAAAACTCTATGTCGCAACATGGCGCGAGTGCAATAAAGGAAGGACATTTCAAATGCACAATAAAAGCAGGATTTGAAATGCACGAAATATTGCACCGTTACTCGTTAGGGCGCAAAAACCGCATTAATTCAGGTGTGGAAGATAGCAGACGGGATCTTTTTAGTCCTATTCGACCGTCCAGGCTTGTCTCGACATTTTAAAAAGAAATGTCCTTTTGACTAACATGGATTATCTCGAATGCTTGGGTGGATTTTATTGCAGTATTTTTCTTATTATGTGATAGAAGTACCAATTTCGGTTTTCGTTGTGTTTAGTAATTACTAGAATGGACCATCAACTAATCTTCATAGAAAATAACAATGACTGATAAACAAAATGGGCGATTAGAGCATGAACTACACAATACACTACACAAGCCTCGCGGATATCACCGTAAGGCGTTTTAAAGAAAAGCATAATGAATAACATATCTTGTCAAATACCGATTGATGTATAAGTATGCAGACTGGCGTAACAGTGAGCTGAGGGCCTATGCAAAATATACTCACGGTAATTTCCGGAAACGTGGCAAAATAATCTTTAACATTGTTACTCTAAAGTTGGCATGATGAATAAACTGATTTATATAATTTGTCTACGGATTTGCGTGAAAATACATCACACTTCCGCAATTCATCCCATACATATGGAAGTTATAGTTTGGCGTTGGCGTTACAAGGCATTTCCGCAAGCATGTTTTTTGTCTAGGCCCATTGAAACTCGTAAAACACAAAACTTTAGGCATCATTAACCATGTAATTTAACTCGATGAAATTTGCCATTAACACTGATCATCCATTTAACGAACCGATGTTGTGATAGGTTTTATTCATCGTTGATGTACGAGGGGTGGTGTTATCACCTAGCCCGCTAATTGCATTTCTACTGCTGAGTTATTGCTGCTGGTGGCCCAGACGCAATAAGCGTGTCTGGACGTTTACCTATGCATTGAATGGGAATTACATTTCATAATTTGAATAACTTAATGTTTCATTATGGCAAGGGTGAATAGGGTTTATCTAGATATCATCGCTTTCCATCAGGCGAGATCGCGACTACGCGTTATCGTATTTATAAAAATGATATTTGATGCCCCATTAAAGACCGCATTATCACTTACGCCATCAAAGTATAGCAACGTAACCCTCCATCCACACCGAGTGACTATATGAGTATGAAATGAAATCGAAAACTAATAATTTGTTTTTGTATTACAAATAAATTCTTGTCTTATCGGTGAAAGAAACCACAGTAATTTTTCGAAAATGGGACACGACCCGGACGGACTTAGTTGCGATTCCGGACCCAAATCTTTAAATACTACAATTCTACTTGATACTGATAGAGAAACCTGCCGTAAGGGAACAGTGCACTAGGACATAGAACATGACAGAAGAATAACACACGAACGGTTTAATAAGCAACGCACTCTACAAAGATTTGATTGTATGTCATTATGTATTAGGCGACCGACCCCACAAAGATTTGACAATTTTTTTTATGCTTGAGCGTAACGAAGAAGCAGGCGGGCCACCTGATGGTAAGTGGTCTCCGCCGCCTATGGACATTTGCAACGCCAGAGGAGTCGCCAATGCTACGTCGGTTTTGAAGGAGAGTTCTCTTCGCGCCCTTTTTGAAAATTTTTTTGGGTGCGAAGAGGGGAAAGATAGGGTATAAAATCTATGGCTATACCGTTTTTTTTATGTATAAGTCGAACGAAAAGGCATGCGAGATCCGCAAGCCTGGTAAGGTAAGTATTTCCGCCGTCAATGAACACTTGCAACACCAGAGGAGTTGCTAATGCTACGGCTTTGGTGGGAAAAGGGATAGGAAAGGTCGGAAGAGGGACTCTAGGTCTCAGGCACTTAAGTAGAAATTTAGACTTCTTACTTAATAATATTATAAATATAAAAGTTTGTTTGGATGGATTGATGTTTGTTTGTCAGTCACGCAAAAACGCTGTCACAGATAGAGTATAACCTGTATTAACATATAGAATTTTTATCCCAGTAACAGGGTCCCCGTGGGATAACAAAAAGGCGAGCGACTTCGCGGGCAAAAACTAGTAGGTCATAAACGAACAGACTGCAACATTTGTTATATAGGTTGCATCTTTAGATGATGCAATACAAATTGATAATAGATTGCCAAGATGACATCTTCTCACCATTTGTCATCCAGTGTTTAAGATCGCATCTTTGATCAAGGAAAATAAATTGGTAATGGAGTTTTGATTCGCGTGTATGACACGGGATTCTCTCGAGAAGGATATTATAGCTCAACCTATATTAACTCAACTAAGTAAATTATCCAAATCATGTAGTTCACGGGGTGGAAACCGCGGGCGGAAAGCTAGTTAACCATATGGTAGACTCTGTATTTTACTAGTGTACTAGTGTATAAAGAGTGCCGATTTAATGAACTGCATCCTTCTAGCACGTGAACAGCTCGATATACTTCCCGAATTAATAAAACACATGCCTTAATTTGTTAATAAATGTAATGCACAGACATAGTGTACTCATTGATCATATAGTGATGGTGGTCGCTAGCCAGTTCACACGATTATCAGCAACCATTTTATCTGCATCAATCAGCTCTACACCTCGGTTATGCGCAATTACATTATAATGCCAGTTGTCACTTAAAACAATGTATGCTCTGCAGTAGCGATGGGCGATTACTAAAAACTAAAAACAATCGAATTATTCGAATACACACGGTTATTCGAAAAACAATTGATATTATTCGAATAACAATTGTTTTTTTGTTTTTTTGCCGCTCAACCGAATATAAGTTTATTTCAATATTTTATTTCAATAATTGGACTCCAGTAATGTCATTCGAATACTTGTAAGATGCGGAAATACCTTTTTTTTCCACGTCATCTCAATACAATAAAATTATTCGAATACTTTTTTTCGAATACATTTATTCTAATTCATTTATCTCGCATTGACTGTTATTTGAATATTTTTATTCCAACAATCGCCCCTAGCTACTCAGCAGGTGCTTTCCGGCTAATACGCTTTAACCGTCACCCAACATTATCTATTGCAGATACAAAACATGTGAGTTCCTATTTGAATCGACTTAACAACTCAATTGCACTCAGCTAAATGGACCGTGAAGACAATAACAGTCAACTATAAACAAACGTTTATCAATTAAGTCTTTATTCCTATAAACATAAGGTTGAAAATCGTCGGATTAAGATAAATTTATTGGAGTTATCGCAAGATGTTTTTGAGGGGTGCGGTGCAAGACAGGTGCGTTAGTATTGTGAGCAGGTCCTTCTTGGGTTATTGCAGGTATTTCTTCATTTTACATATTACTGTATATAGCAACCTGTTTGTGGCTTATCTGTACCTACCATCAACGTTTTTACTGTCTTCTCTTAAAATGAGGAATACACCATAGACGAAACCTGGCCAGGGGGGTTACTACCATGCCCTAATCAGTGTTATTATAATCCTACTTCGTATGTTCGAACATTAGAAGTTGGATTATAATAAAACTGATATTAACCTCCCTGATCGGATTATAGACTTCACAAATGTTAAGAAAAGAAGATTTTCTCATGTTTTCCTTCCTCTTCTTTCGGTAGACTCCGGCCTAAGGGGGGGTCGCTAGCCATTCAGGTCATACGATAAACCAGCTAAAATACAAGCCTAGGATCCAAAATGGTAGACTGGACTGGTCAGTTAGAAACTGAACTATCTCTTCTCAAATAGCAGTATAATGCATTGTCAGGCCCAATTGAATACCGATGGATGCTTAAAGGGCAAATCCATGTTTCTAGCATTTGCCCAGTGATATCAATTAGAGTTCTCGGCATGTCTGTACGTAGAGTTGTGGCCGAGGGCTTTTAAACGCGTAGAAGTCCCACATCCGCCGCCACTTCGCATTGGTACCTCTAACCGATTTCGATGTTTTTTAAGTAATCGATTTTTTAATTAACACTTAAATTACTAACATAATATAATCAATATACTTAAATACTATTGATTTTTTATTAGGACGTATAATGATTCAAACGTTACATATAATGATGGTATATGTTTTAGTTAGTAAATATAAAATAACACACTATTTAGTTTTCCTGATAAGATTTCTTTTATCTTTCACATATCATTCAATTTACAAACATTATAATTAAATGCTTATTCGGTTTCCTTTGAAGTCTGCTATATACTATTTAGTTAATAGTATCAGTCATTATTAGGCGGAAAATGATTACAGCTATTTATAGAAGATGGAATGTATTAATATTAATAAAAATTAGATTATGATGAATATATACGTAACATTCTAGCTCCGCTCGCGTAAAAAAATCTACTTCTAAGTAGTCTGATGCCTTCTTCTAATCATTGGTCATTTGGATGTTAAAAATTCATGATTTTGCATTTCCACGCCCCTCGCGCTATTGTGACTGAGGCCTCACAGGAAGCTGCAACGCTTTAAGAATCCTAAGGTCCCGAGGATACGCCGACAGAAGCAGCGCAACATAGGAAAGGTGGGAAGGGTGTCAAAAGGAAATATGTATTTTAGACACTACTGAAACACGACGAGGTACTATTAAGTTAAAATCCGGCCTGAGGGCGCCCGCTATCCAGTCGGCTTGCACGATGGGATCTTACCAACAATTCGCATTATTAAGCAATTCGCAACACATATATGATAAGGCACAAAAAAGTGTAATAAAAACGTGAGTTTTAATTAATGTATACAATATAAGCTAAGCATTAGTGGCTCTTGTCAGGAATCGTGTGTTAATCCTATTAATCTTTTTAATGTTCTGTAGCAATTTGTTGGTTTTTGCTTGGATAGTAAAGAAATTAATTAGTGAACATATTAGCCATATGAAAATGTAAACGTGAATAAATCTATTTCTTTTTTAACTACCGACAAAAAGAGGCGTAACGTTATAAGTTTGAAGTGTGTATGTATGATATGTGTACCCAAAGACATTGTGTACCTACTATATGTGATGTGGCTGTACTGACAGAGATAGTAGCTTTCATGGTTGGTTCCCACGGTCGGGAAGATACCGGATCTCGGAAGTCCGGCGTCATTGGGTTACGGCACGTTCTTTACAGGAGCGTTATATAGTATACGTTTTTATTCGGATGTAGTTGTATCACGTAGACACACACATGACAGTATTCCAGATCTAGTAAAAAAATATCATAAATAACTTAATTAACCGGCACGTAGGTTTAGTGATTAATGAACCTGACTGCTGCGCCGAAGGTCGTGTATTCGATACCCACCCAGAACAAATATTTGTGTGATTAAAATCGAAATCAAAATCGTTTATTTGCACAAATATGGGTACATTATTAGGTCTAAAAAATTATTTAATTCGCCATATTTACCTTCATGAGGTATGCAAATTT
>DWNK01000195.1:0-13417 GCA_018250315.1 Hyalothyrus neleus pemphigargyra | reverse complement strand
TAGTTAAAACTACATTTGACTGATTTTTGCAGCTAAAAGTGGTTTTAATTGGTTATGGATACGTCCGACCGGCAGGAAACAGATCATATTTTACAAGTCTGAGGTTTCTTGTGAATTTCATTTTAAAAATTAAGCGTCACAAGGTGGTTGTCACGAAATATTGATTTGAAAAGAAGTTGCAAATTAAAAATACAAATACAGAAATAAGCTTAAGAAACATTCTTAGTCAATTGAAACTTACACCGGGTGTTAGTAACATAATCTAAGAAAAGTAGACAACAAGAACGTGTGTCATAAACTGTATGGATTCTTGAGTTGGTTGTGAGAAAACATTATAATACGAGTATTTATATTTTGTATCGCACTTATAAGTGTTCTTGAATAGTCTTACTCCTTGTTCCTAGCTTTGAAACAAATGTTCTTATTCTAAAGATCACAGAAACTTAATAAGACTTGCAAATCTTTTACGATGCCACATTATTTAAGCTACTAAAGGATTATTTGCTTGTGAGTTTAATATATTACAAAAATGTGTGAGGTTGTGAGGTGACATTTAAATAAGATTAATGCATTAGAATCCGAAAATATTATACAAATATTTACCAAAACGAATTATAGATAATTTATTGCAAAGATATCTTGTATACGTCGGGTGTAATTGTTGCAGTAAAACGATCCACGCGTTAATACCTCGCAAATGTCACGAGTCACCACAGCTCAAGGAAGATATAGTGAAATTGGGGATTTAATAAATTGGTCGCAGGATCGAATCAGGCTTATGTTACGTTCATATGAGAGGCGAATGAAATAAGCGTACGTTGGCTTACGATTTATGAGTCAACGGACTATTGTGCCGACACTGATTACCTTTTATGGAGATTTGGCGTCCTAACACGACGCGCCCTACATGCTCCGTTTACGTATACCAACGGGTTGTATGGACGTAAAACTTTTATGCTCCTACCGCGTTTTACAGCAGGCCTTTTATTATTTAGTGAAAGGAGCGACGGTGATGTCATAAATCTCCGTTCCTGCGTGAACTTTCGCCTCTTATCTCGGCAAAGAAATTATGGAACTTTCTGGTTTCTTCTAGACAAAGTGTTTGGCTTTTTGGATTCACGGGTCACTGAAAGCTTTTCAGAAATGAATGCGAAATTTTTCATGTCATCAGCAACTATCTCTTTCAAAGGAGCTATCGTATAATTTTTCTTTAAAGTCGCTTTAAAATAGCTGCTACTGCTACTGTATTCTGGATTCCAAAGTTTCGAATTAAATGATATCTATATTCTTCACTACTGCGTGTTGTATAAGTCTAATTATAATTTTATAGTCCGTACTTTTTGATAGCTAGTAGATATAATCGATAAATAGAGTAGAGCGGGTGATTTGGAAACATCTGACTGGTTGGCCACCAACCAGCATCTCCTGCAATCCGAATTGGAGAAGTGTGGTGGAGTATGTTTTTTGCCTTATCCAGCTGTAGGAAGAGACCCGACTTTGAGAGATACTTTTATAATAGGAATAAGTCATATTTTATTTAGGTCTAAGACAGGATTAGCATTGGAGATAAAAATATAAATCAGTTTAGAGAGTTATGAATAGCTCACAAAATACATATTTCGGTAGGATCGTAAGTCGCAATGTTTAAAATATTGCAGGTTTTGGGATTTCAATGCCCCACAATTTATGGTTGCATATTGCGTATATACACGCTATCGTGACTTGCCAAAGACATGTTGGAAATGTTCGTCATATTTGTGTAGTTTTGATTATTCTTAGGGTTCCGGACCTGGTAAAGGAAAAACCTGATGGTGATGGTGGTCCTTGCTGTCCATGGACATCTGTTACTGTATAGAGCAGTCTATTTTTACCTGAAAAATGAGGAAATAGACATAAGAGTTGCTCTAATGCCCCTTGCATCATTTTTAACTTTAGAAGCGTTTGCAACTTAATTAAAAATTTGAACAAATTCCATTTAATTCTTTTAAATCTATACTAATATTATAAATCTGAAGACTTGTTTGTTTGTTTCTTTGGTTGAACACGCTAATCGCAGGAACTACTGACTTGAATTAAAAAAATCTTTTTTGATAGACAGTCCATTTATCTAGGAAAGCTTTGGGCTATATAACATCACGCTTCGACCAGAAGGAGCGCAGCATCAATGAAAAATGTTGCAAAAACGAGAAAATTTAGGTTTTTTTCTTCAAATTCAAGCGGGAGAAACCGCGGGGCACAGCTAATAAGTTATAAAAGATAGGAGCATAATATATTGTCGCGGTTACTTGTAACTCGTATAAGATAAACATTACGTTCATACAATAACAAGGTATGAACCCTATTCCCTTAGTATAGGTTTGTGAACTTGCAATCAAAGAGTCGTTTTCGAACGCGCGGTATCGACTCGTATCGCCTTATTTAATCGTGCGGATTAATAAATATTGATCATCTCCTTAGGTATTATTGGAATTTGGAATGACTGAGTCTCGTAGATTAAGTTGATGCTCGGTTTTCGAGTAACCAAAATCTAGTAATTGGTTATTTTAGTTTATAAATTTATCATTAATGACGCTGTCTGTAGGGAAACTCCTTGTTCAATATTCGATTTGCATAAGGAGGTAGGCATTTACTAGCTAGCACACGCCAAGCAAGATATTAATCAGGCTTGTCAATTCACTTACACTTTATAAATGGGTCTCAAATTTTTTTATAACATACGTAAAATATGTGTGAATCTAAGTAAGGAACTATCTATGCATTAAGGTTTACTCAAATATCTTAGGCGTTCAAATGTTGAAAATTTTTGCATTTGTAATGTTGTTAAGAGATGTATGTAAAATATTTTGTTGAGATCGTAATCTTAGCTAAATTTATTCGTTTTTGTTATGCTCATTTCAGCGATCATATTTTCAGGGACCATTTCATAGCTTAACGAAAAGTTCGCATGAAAAGTGCCAGTAAGCATTTGTTATGCAAGCGATCCAGATAGCATGTTGGAAGTCGTATATGCAATAACTTAGTCTGGTTCAATTACCTATTTATTTTCTTGAAAATGTGCTTTTAAAGGCTCTTTTTACTTGCGTTTCTTTCTTGTACTCTATTAAAATAATATAATGTACTGGAATATATTGAATAACTTTAGCTAACGTAAAATACACTTTTTAAAAGGTTTTGATAACAATAAGTAACTAGACCAGACTTAAACTATTTATAGCAGGGTTTAGGGTTTTTGTGTAATACATCGCTTAAGTTATTTTGCAATAGGATCCTCGCCTATAAAGCATAGCTTATGTCACTGCTACTATTAATCCAACGACACCTTATAATATAATAAAATCCGATAAGTATTTGGGCTTTAAAACCAAAGTTTAATGCTAAAGAAATTGGCATACATTAAAGAAAGAAATTCAATAAAGGCAAAAATATGTGTAAATTCAATCCAAAGTTCTTTGTACTTTGCACGTTATTCCGTCAGTGGTAACTAAAATATAAAAAAGGCAAATATTTAACACGCGTGTAAAACTTCTAGTTTATAAAAAAGTATATATTCTCTACATTGTATTGATATATATTCTCTACTATATACTATGTATGATTAATACAGAAAGTGTACGTCAATGTCAATTTGAGTCATATCTAACGACTCTCTGAAGTTATCCGATAAATATTACGAAGCGAACCATGTAGCTGTATCCTTATAATTCATTAATCTTGTATTAAATAGGTTCTGTGTGGGCTTAGTGACAGGCTCTACATGTAATTAAATTATGGTTACCGTCGCACCAACCGGACGCACCTCTTTAAATCAAATACGAGATTAGTGCCTTTACAAACTGTCCGGATCTTGAGCTTGATCATAATTTGTTACGTATCTAAACATTTCTAGTAATATAAAATAAATGTTAGACTCACAATAGCGAGTTATGTTAGTTAAGATCATAAACTTTTGCTGGTGTTTGATTTGCTGGTGTGTTTTGCTGGTGGTAAGGTCTTGTGACTTGACACCCTCAGGCGGTCTACCGTCAGTAGCGACTTGTCGTGTTCAGCTATTGCGCGTGAGAGGCAGAGTCACTCTTCCCATCTTTCCCGTCTTTCTCCTTCTCTGGTGTTCCAAATGTTCATAGGAGGCTACTACTACGGACTACTTACCATCTCGTATCTCGCCTCTCTCTTCGTTTGGCTTATAAAAAATGTGGTCACAAAGGTGACCCCAGGACTTCAGTGTTCTCTCTTCGCAGTTTTGAAGTTCTAGTTTACCAACTTATGGAATTAATATCAATAACTTATGCATCACACTCAAATGAAATAGCTAGTAGTAATATATCACCAACAGCGTATATGAAATGCTAGAATATTTTGATAATTATTTTAGAAAGGATTCTAAATCAAATAAAAAAACAGTGATAAAGTGCGTTCGAATTAAATTACAACAATTTTTGCCCAAATGACACGGATACTTCGCCTCATCCCACTCGATACCCGAAACTTTATAATATCAACTGAGTTTGCGTATTTAAAGTTATCTACCAAATTTTGTTCAGATCAGAGTAATGATATTTAAGTTATCGCCGAAAAAACTAACATACAAACGGTATCTGAGACAAAGGTAGGTCGGTCGACCCAAAGACAAGTTCAGACGGACAACGGACGGTAATAATGAAATGAAATGATATATTTAAGAAACCTGGAGAAACTTTCATAGCTAATCCCTCCACTAGGACACATTGTCACATGACACATTGATATAGTTTTGTACCTATACAATAATTGTACAGTACATTATTATAGGTCTTAAATCCTTAGTAATCCTAAAACAATAAACAACCACAAATATCTCTGGAGTAACTAAGCCCAATCACAGAGTTATCGTTACTAAAGATATTAAATTTGCTGACGAGACTTAGGTACGTATTGAAAAAAACGCGGCAAGTGTGAGTTAGACTCCCAAATGAAGACCGCGAAGATTACATTGTACAATATTTAGCACTAAAATATAAAAAAGTCAAAAAATTACATTCCTTGTATGGTGAACTCCTTTAATTTTTTAACTTGTTCCTTTGCGGATATAGAGTAAAAAAAAATATACGTCTACCTATTACGGTTCAAAATATAGAGCAATGTGACAGACGGAGTACGGGCCTTAAAAACAAACAAATACATTGATATTGTTATGAATATACATACAAGAAAACATTAATCAATAAACACATGTTTTACAATGTATTTATAGGTACCTATATGTTGTCGATTACGAGTTAAGACACCGTCACACGCACACTTGACACAAGTGGTAGACTCTCGACGCCAAGATGGACCGAATGTACAATTAAACAGATAACATTAAATTAACGAAACTGAATCGTAAATATGTTCGCTTTATTATTATCTATAAAAGTCACGAATTAATTAATTGAATAATGATTAACTGTTCTTGTACGAGCCTGACCCGCGTCCCGCTATCAAACACGGGATAAGTAGCGCGGCGTAATTTGGTTGCTGTCGTATAGCCGATAAAAAACAAGACTTATAGTCCCGCAATAAACTCGTTTAACTATGACAAATTAATCAGTTTACTATACGGGTGGATGTAATTAACCAAACGTATCCAATGTTTACTGTTTAGCTGGCTCAGTAAGTCTGGCCTTTCTCTGCGGCGTCTTAAATCTTGACTTCTGGCTGTGACGGCGGCTAATGCACTCCACCTAGGCTCGAGGAGATAAGCTAACAAGCCTCTTTAGCCAAACAAGAGGCGGCCAAACAATAAAGGCGACTTAAGCGTCGTGAAATATGGCAAGGACGAGTCGCGATAAGTCAGCTTGCTCGGTGGGGCCGCTTCTTTTCCCCTAATTAGCCATTCAATTCCCGTAATCTTGTTTACTCGTCGGGCGGCTCGCGCTGCCCAGGTGCGATAATGGCCGAGCTATTTGCATGCCGCCATATTGTTTCCCCATGTTCGGCTCACAGCCTCCGATCCCGTCCGATGCGACCCCCCGTTGTTTTGGTCGGGCTTATTGGATCCGCTCGCGATTACTTTGTATTGATCCTGCCGTCCATTATCTACATTCGTTTATTTTGCTATCAGAGTAATGATCTAATGATACCGCTTGACGCCCGCAAATCCAATGAATCCTATTGTGTCTAATTATTATTTGTATTCATTGGTTAACATGATCAATAAATCGTAGGTGTTGTAATAAGCACGAAATTAACTGGCGATTAAATAGGAAGCATATTTTTACCGACTTCAAAAAGGATGATTCAATTTCCAAATTGCAAATTATTCCTATTTAAACATTTCTTTAATATAATTTAATTACAAATAATAAAATACAACAAATAAAGAGCATGTTTCAGAAATCCACTTTTCCATCAAAATTAATAAAGTAAAGCCGAATAGAAAATGGTCTCGAAGTAGCTAATCGTAATCTCGAACACTAAATTGAAGGTGATCCTTGCAGCGGGGCGGTGTCGGCACATCTTCTATAAATACATTATGGAACACGCTTTATTACTCCGCCATCTTCATCCAATCCTATTAAGTGTCTGTTCGAAGCTTTTCGTTATGATAGCGTTCAGTTTTAGGGCCGCCATTTTTAAAAATAGTATTAGGGATAATGGCTTTAACAGGGCAGTGAAGGCAAACGTCTATATTATGTGGATTTGCGGAGCTGGAGGGATATGCTAAACTCCCGGCGAGGTCCGCTGACGTGGCGTCTGGCCCGGCATTGGCACGCGATAATTTAACGACAACTCTACGAAGATTTCTCGTCCGGCGATATTGCGATGCCTCGTCTCGGATCACGTTCTATAACTTAAATGGACGGTACTGCATGTTATTTTAATATTAGAAAATCTTATTTACATTTCAAATCGGGTTCGGTATATCGGAATATTCGTAACGAAGCGATGCGGCAAGCGATTCAAGCGAGATTAGAAAATGCTAGTTTTTTTAATGTCTTTTACAAATTCTCGTCTTCCATTACTACAGATTTGTAAAATAAGAAGGATGGATAATTCATAATAATTACTTGTTAAAATATTTTTTGAGACAGAGATAATATGTTATGAGAGTGAGATATTATTAAGTTTACATAATACAATGGTAATAATCATTTGAAGATTTTTTCTCCATATTCTTCTACTCCCTCTGTACTTTTAAAAATATTTTAATAATAATACTAATTTGTTATTTTATTTCTTAGGTTTGTTTTATAAGGAAACACTGTAATTACTCCATCTAATGATATGGTATCATCGAGCGTGTATAATTAGGAACGGTAACACAATGGAGTGCGGCAAACACAATACGTTTGCACAAACCGCATGTCAATTTAATTTGACCCCTCGAATCAAGATGGCGGGTCACCCTCATTCAGAACATTTTCGACCCAACCTTAGATAATATGCCAGGTGTGGAACGGACTACAAAAAATTGGCGGAAATAATATTTTTTTCTAGATAATTTACATTTAAATATTTACTAGTTTCGTCACAGGCTCACGATCTTACAAACCGCAATAATTAGATACTTGAAATTTTACAGCACAGTATGCATATTACTATGGCCGCAATATCAACAAATATTAATATAAATATAAAATGAAAATAATCTTAAATTTTAAAGAACATAAGCAAACTCCAAAACACGTTTGACATTTGATTTATCTTGTGACATTGACTCGTTGTCAAAATTGTTTACAGTTTTACAGAAGACGGTATTCCTTTTCATAATAAAGATTATCAACTCAACATAGTATCAGGTGTATAAAAGTATATTTATTAGTGTGGTGAAATGTGACCATACAATATAGGTATAGTTCAGATTTTTTAATTGTTGGGTGATACGGAACCCCGGACAAACACTTGCCGGGGTGTTTTTCTTCTTTTTTTGATAAAATAGTTTTTAAATGATGTTGTGGCACCGCTGCGGTCGATCTACAAAGATTTACAGCATCTTATTTTAAAATAACTGTTACTCAAACTGATCTGTTATCCAACAGATAATTATTATTGTTATCCAACAAAAGCAATTGAGAAATCAGCGTAAAACAGATAATCTTCAGGGTAGAGATGTCCGCTACTTGTATTTTATAAAAACGTGCTGGAATCTCGACGGTAGTATACATCGGTCGATTCACAACGATTCCAAACACCTTATTTTTAAATAATTATCCAACCAAACAATTACACAATGACTTGAACTGTTATCCAACAATCCTAACTTATGTAGGGTAATTATGTAGGGCGTCCGCTATATGTATTTTATAGAAAAACCTGCTGTAACATAAGCCTATAGTGCGATGTGGGCGGTCCAAATTAATTTGACCACCTTTATTCAATTAACTACGACTCAAAATTTATTATATGAACTATTATCTAACAGTAAATTATTTTGTTATCCAACATGAGCAATAAATAACCCATCATCGAACTCGATTTTTACATGTTAGAACAACTATATACTACATAATGTTCGGCCATCATCGGTCAATAGGTAAGTAGACACGGATTACTAAATTGAACACACGCACGAATAGGTTGCGCAAACGATCATAACATGATATACATTACAACTTCAATTCCTCACGCGTTTTTCCATTGCAAACGAAACTGTCAGTGGATTACAAATGTTTGTAGCGTCGTAAAAACTAAGTGTATTTATTCTATACGACTCGCATTATGTAAAGGAATTTTTAACAGCCAATGAGGCGTGATAAAAATTTTAATCCGCACATTACAGCGCTTTTAAAATAGCTTTCGGCGTTTGAATGAATCGCGTTGATAGCATTTTTTAAATGTTTGGAATTTATTGAATTTGATTTCACACACAAACAAAAACTAGTAAATGAAGATTAATCTTTTGAAATATCAAGAATCAATAATTTTCAATATCAAGAATTTTCTCAAAAATTAGGCCGAGACGCGCACTTTGAAAGCGCATAACATAGGCACACGCTTTTGACAACTTTAAAGAACAAAATATATTAACGATATAAATTTATTAACATCGGCTTTGCATTACCTCAAAAGTGTAGTGTAGCTTTGTTTTACAATATCATTTTTGTTCCCGATATATTTTTAGAACATTTAATTCTATTACAGAACTACCTACCTGTGCGTGGTCTAGTATTAATTTCACCCTTTTGATTATTTGTTGGATATCTATTCAGCTCATTAATTACAATAGGAACCGAGTAAGAATCTCGCAAAATCCCATCCTTTGCCCAACTTCCGCCTGAAAAAAATCAAAGTATCAACCCACTCATACGCACAGTTGAAGCTATGATGTCGGTTGATAAGTTTTTATTTCATTTTAATTGTGTGTAAATCAAATACGATGTATTCGAAACATTTAAGAAATGCTATCTATATAGTCCATTTCCTAAGAGCTACAACGCTACAGACATCTGCAGGCAACAAATTGAAAATACCCCTCTTATAGGGTTAGTGATAGTTTCATTGTAAAGGAGCATATTGCGCTACATCCATTAGTATTCAGAATATAAATTATTTCTAATAAAGCGTTAGTAATGCTGGTCGCGTATTATGACGTTGAACTTACGTCAGACTCCGTAAAATTGACTGTAAACATTTATTACAAAAGCAATTATAGTCTAGTGGTCTAGAAATGATGTGTGGTTAGAAATTATATTTCGAAGTTCCCACCCTTCCCATCCTTTATATCTTATCCTGTCCCTTTTACCTTTAAAGTCGGTTCCCTAAAAGTAGCATTAGCGACTCCTCTGGTATTGCAAATGTTCATAGGCGGCGGTGACTACTTACCATCAGGTATCTAGCCCGCCTCTTCGATTCGATTACACATAAAAAAATATAATTATATATTTTTTAAAACATTAAAAAAATTAAAGGTAAAATTATATATTTTTTACTTTTCATTCTACAGTTCAATCGTTGATATACCATCACGACAAACCATCTTGAACTACTTACCTAAAACCGAGAAGTAGACGAAACAAAATATTTTTTATAGCGTCGAGTATAGCTCTGTTCCCGACACCCCTCTATGCAGGCGGGTTAAAAATGCAGTCGTCGTATTAGTAATGCAGTCATTTGTATGCAGTACTTACTGCTTATTATGAATAATACCTCTTGCCTATTTGTAATCAAACTGACACTCATTTATTTTGTATACGCTTACGGAGGAACTTACACAATATCATTTTAGGGTTACGAACCAAAAATGTGCCGATGGGACCGGATTAAAGCTCCGATGCCTCTGTCTGTCCGTCCGTTTGTCATAGGTCGACTATACTTTCTTTGTTATCTGATAGTTGTTTTTCTATATTTATGAGCGCTATAATAAACATGAAAAGAAGTTAAAAAAGATACCTATACTAGAAAATTGTTTTCGTCAGCATTTTATGCTCGATCTTAATAATGGCAATACATACAAATAACTAAGTAGTTATCGATCAAAAATATTGATAACTATTAAGTCCTTATTATCACCTTGTTTGCATAACACCTGTTAAGTACTGCTTCAATTGAAATTAATAACATTCATTGTAATTGTAATGTAACTAGCTCTTACCACATTCTTGCGGTTTAGTTGTTTTACGATTATTGCGTATAAATGTTACTACTTAAGTACTACGTGTTAAATGTAATGTGTGGTGCATCATAGCCCTGCTTGCTGCCTGCTTGTGTAGAAGCTCAAAGGGTAGTGCATGATAGTTCGTGGTAGTTCTATCACCGTTCCTATATTTTTTTATAAAAATTAAATAGACAACAACCATTTCAAACATTTTCAGAATGGAGCAAAGTTCAAACATTTCCGGTACCCGATTCCGATATCAACACCACGGCGCCGTCATCTGTGCTTATAGAAAACATGTCGAGAAATCTGATTGATCTCACTACGGACGTTCCTCCCATTTACCTTTTCAGTTATCTCACGGGCGGTGAATCTGCCCTTGCTTATCTTACCTACTCTTCCTTTAAAGTCAGTGTGATGCCTCTAACCCTAACGTCCTTCTCCCGTGGTTTATATAAAAAATATCGTGTAAGATCTCAAGAATGATCTTACAAGAATCATAGAAGCTAAGGACAAAGCTACATGCTCATTCGCTACTTCATCAAAGGCCTTAGTCGTTATAATTTTTAACCGACCTTAAAAAATGAAAAGTCGTGTTAAGGCAGAGCGCCGATTGTAACTAATGCCTTATTTTAATTATTTCATACTTTGTAGTGGTTTTGAAGTCCAACCGACTTCATTTTTTCCTTTAAAAACAGTTTATTTAAAGTTTGTTTTATAATACAACAGTAACACATTTGTTTAAAAAAACACAATTTGACACTGAAAATAATTTTCAAACACCAATTTTCAGCACCGTCCTTGTTCATAGCTCATGAGCAGTAATACAGAAAGTAATTTTCAAACTTCAATTTTCACCGTTCCCCTGAGACTGCTAGTTCACAAATGATGTTCCCGTGACATCCGCCGTCGCGACATAATAAGGTAAAACATGAATTAACTATGTGACAACTTGACATATGACTAAGGAATTTTCATAAGTGATAAAAATAACCTCTTTTATCGTCACTTTACATATTTCTCACATATTGACGGTTCGCTATTATTGAAAAATTAAATAATATAATAAAAAAATACTAACTTTTGCTTACGGCTTCACTCGGTAAAAATGATCATCCATACTAAAGTTGTAAACGCGATTACCTTTGTCTATCTGTTACGTTTTCCGGCCAAACTACTTCGCCGATTGTGATAAAAAATACTAATATAGACCTCAATGTGTAATTTCAGGTAACTTGAACGCTGAATGCTCTTTGAAAATTGTAGAATTTATTTATTAAATCATTATAAATCTTGATAACAATATTGCAGTGATATTACTGCAGAAGTATGATTTACAGATGATTATATGTACTACATTCAAATTAAAAAGTGAATAACATATTCTAAGGTCTAGGTAGGTCTTTCATATTTGCTACTGCAAGTTGTAAAAGGTGTTGTGTCAAGAGAACCAGATTCCCGCTTCCCACCTTTCCCATCCTGTTGCGGTGCCTTTATTTGCGCGTCCTCGGTGTCTGTGGGTTTTTAGTTTTGCTACTCGTACTCCCGCAGTTCTGCGACACGAGACCCGCGCTTGTACTGAGTGCGTGGACATGCATCGTTAATCTTTCTTTTTAAAGCCTGCAAGCTTGGCAACCGTTCTGGTTTTGCAGGTGTCTATAGGCGGCGGTGACTTCCCTTCAGGTAGTACGCCTGTGTATTCTTTAGGCTCACACATTAATTAAAGAACCGTATCTATTGTTCACAGGCAGGTGTCGGTTCTGCAGACGTCGATCCCGCTGCCGGCGTCTGCCGCGGCGGCGCGTCGAGCTCCACCGGACAAGCGCCCTCTACCCGCCACCCCCGTCCATGGTAAGCTTACTCTAATAGTGTTTTGGTAGGCAGGGTGACTAGACTCATGGGAGATAAGAGCTTGTATACAGGTACCGGTACAGGTAAAATTTAAACCGGTACCTATCTACTACACCAGTAGTAGTATTGATATCGAATAACATATTAAGAAAATTTAATTTGTACGTAGGTATACAAGATTTAAAAAATCGATAGCGAGATAGGTGGCGCTATTTTTCGTTGAGTAACGTGAAATGTAGATGTGGTTGGTGGAACAAAGTTTACGGTTACTTCATAAAAAGTATGTAATGTCTTTAATAAAGAATATCATCATCATTAAGATGATTTCTTTAGAAAGGTTTAGGTGTATAATACACTCATATTTCGTGCAAGGTAAGTAAAGAAATTGCACGCGGGCAAATTCTGGAAGGGTTAGTTTCTGAATAAAACGGCTGAGATCGTTTGATGTTTTTCCGATAGCGGGAGACCAAAGAAGAATTTCGAAAAGGTTGGCATTAAGACCGGATTTCTTATACCTATAATATGAATAATTGATTTCAATTAAGGTATCGTTTTGTTTATCATCCTAATAATGCAGAATGATGGTTATAAAATAAATTAAAAAAATTTGAATCGTGGCCGTGGGAAATTTAGATTCTAAAGAATACGCAATTTGCTATAGATTTATAGATCGTAATAAAAGTATAATAGAATATAAGTTTAATTTAATGGCCTTTATACAAATACGAAGAAAGAAACGTGGGTTCGATTCCCACTTAAACAAGTATTTGTTATGTCTGGGCGTAAATTATCTATATAAGAAGGTATGTATTTAGAAATATGTAAGTATGTATGTTTATCACTTGTCTGAATACCATAGAGCAGGCTCTGTCTCTCGTTTGAGAGCATATGGCCATATGTTGTCAAAAGATATTAAAAAATTAGACAAACAAAAGCAAAAGCGGTGATAGCCTAATGGTTGAGAAATGTGGTCTCGCTCCGGTGGGTCCAGGTTCAAATCCCAGGCGCGCA
>DWNK01000194.1:0-13430 GCA_018250315.1 Hyalothyrus neleus pemphigargyra | reverse complement strand
ATTAATTATTTTCGCGTCCATTTTATATTACGATATCTAACCTAGATATCATAATCTAGATATCACATTGTGTAATATCTTTTGTTCCAACAACGTTTTATGAACAAGTCTCAATGTATAGTGGAAAAACACACATTAATAATGTAATAAAAATATTTGTGGTTGTATATTATTTAAGGATATTAACAAAATAAGTTTATTGTTATTATTTTTCATGAAAATCCTGGTTAAATGTAACTTTAATTCAAAGTTATTGCAAATAATGTAAGTTCTGCAAGCGATCCTTATGAATTCCATATGCAGGATAGTGGATCTTGGTGAATATGGACTTAAAGAGGTCACAAGTTCCTCCTTTTAACGTTTATCCTCCTTATAGCGTAACGCCGCTTGTAGTTTAAAAGTGTGAAAAGGTTATGTAAATGTTAATATGCTTTACATATTGACAGTGGATTGGCGTTATATTTCAGTCGACGACTAAGGATTCATTGCATACAACATTCATCATCTTCTCTCTCTATGAAAATTAAAACGTTACCATGAAAAAATTCCGCCCAGGGGATCCTGTATCCACCCTTGAATGCACCACAATGAAATCACGTATTTGGTTGCCTCACCCTAATATCCACACTAACTATACCGGTGTTTTTCGTCGAACTCATTCTTTCCTAAGTCTAGTTATCAAATTACTCGATCGATTAAAACTATACGGTTACAAGTATATTATGTTTATGTATCCTTACAATGCACATGGCAGAATAAACGAATCACTTCATTTTTGTCATGTAAAGAAAATATGATTATATTTTTTTAACTAGGAGTAATTTGTGCATTTGAGTAACTGTCCACTTGTGTGTGTTCCCTTATGTGCGATTTTTCAAATGACAAAATCATTCTAATGCTGAAACAAAACGTTCCTTAACAATTATAGTTTTCTAAAAGATCATGGTTACCCCCTTGCGGATTTTGTAAGCGGCAGATAATAGTTTGTCGAGAAAATCAATGCATTTGAAATTTTGACTTGTCTTTTAGTGACTTCGCAAGCTCAATATTCCATCTAGACATACTCGCTACTCTTGTATGTATACATTACTTTGTATGCTCATATTATATTGCCGTCCATGGGCAAAATGTACTCAATATATATTTATTATTTACAATTCAAAACAGTATTCTACAAATAACCTTGTAGTAATAATAAATTCCCATATAATCATTTTCAGATAAACACATCGTAAATTATATTCTCCTATCATGATTTATTACGGTTTATTGTTTGTAGCTAATCGTATATTGATTATTTCTACATACCTTGCGTATTATTATTTTAGTTTTCTATTAAAGTTGTATAGGACGGACTGTAAAACTATATTTATGACTCACTTTTAATGGAAAAACACATATCAGCATTTCAATTTTGGACCTATTATACAATATTTTGATATATTTCACATCAGGACTAAATATTCATTAATTCTAAGGAAATTTTGTTTTTCTGATACATACTGTTTAAGAACAACGACATGGTTGTAATTTTAGTTGTTTTTTCTTGAAATTAATAGTAGTTATTTTTATTGTTTTTAAATATTTACCAAATAGGGGGTTCTATTAACCTTTATTTTAAGACGTCGTCTGAGGCAACTGTTTTATTTATAAGGTTCCTATTTATAGTGTTTAAAGTAACACTCCTAGTTGTTATTTTGTGTTAATCATAAGACAGATGACTCAGGTAAAATTTAATGTATTCAAAACATTTTTTTTTATTTTTCTTGTTTTTTTGCATGCTCAGTATTGTTGGGTAAGTCCTATGAAATAAACTGCTGATCATATCTATTTGCATAGAAAAAGAAAGGATTTGAAGTTTAGTGTGAGATTCAGAGCCTCAGTAACTTCTCCAAAACGATTCAAAAGTTCATTCTAAATCAATCGGACATTGGAGAATTTAATGATGATATGTCGTAAGAAAATCAAGATATATAGCTCAATCATCTAATATATTATGTATGCTTATTAAGATCTCGAACTGTTATTATATACCAGTGGCAAGCTTTTCTACAAAAATGTCACCTGATCAAAATATCTATTGTCATAGAAATAATGTAAACTCACACACAGTAAAATAACACGCCCATTATACAGTTGGATTAGCCCGGTTGAGCTGACCACGGTTAAATTTTTCTTCGTAATATAGTTGACCGGACTATGGATAAATATAATTACAACAAACATTAAATCACAACCTTAAATTATTGCAAGTAGACAATCACCAGTGACACACGCAAGCAGTGATAGCCTAGCCTGAGAACTGTGGTCTCGCTGCGGTGGGTCCAGCTTCAAATCCTAGGTGCGCACCTCTGATTGTTCTGAATCGTGTGCGCATTACAAAGTAATTATCACTCGCTACATACCTAAGAGTTCTTAAAAAAAAGTTCTCAAAAGGTATATGACGTTCTAATCCTTCTCATTCCGGGAGAGCCCGACGGAGCTGGGTCTCCGAGTTCTCCGTCTCCGAGCCCAGCAGAGGGCTAGCAATGGGTTGATGACAGGCAACCACCTAGTATCACACACACACAATTATTTTCCGTAGTTCAGCAACTTTTTTTTTTATTTTAACTGTACTACGGAAAAATATTTAAGCGTGGTCTGATCAACCTTACTAATTCAACTGTACCACGTACAAGAAGTGTAAAATAACAATTAAGACCAATGAAATTAGTAAGATACTCTCTTGCCGATCGTGTAGACTGTAAGTTTAACTAATCTTAAGCACTCCCATGTAAATACCTTCTCAAGGAAATAAACTAAACCTAACTTGATATTATCTTGTTTTTCTATAACTTTCTCTTAATCTAGAATTTTGATTATTATGGACGCGCTAAAAGAGTACGCTACAGTTCTACTTATGAAACAGGGGTTGTGTAATTTCTAATTGCCCTATAGGTACCTACCTATATTAGTAAACGCGGGCATAAGATATAGAAATACAACTATGGATGGACAGACAGGTGTAATTGTATAGAATGCCGTGTTCAGTTAACGGAATAAAATGTTAATTATAATGGATGTGTGTGGCAGCGCACTTTTATCTAATTAGAGGCGTTTCATTAATCAACTAGTGTGATTAATGGAATAACTGAATTACAATAACAGAAATTATATTAACAGAGTTATTAAGCACGAGTGGGGTAGGCATTCACGATGATTAGCATTGCATTTGAGCAATTACTAGCACCTTTGGACATTTGGGACACCAGAGAAGCTGCAAAAGCTCGCGGGATTTGAAGGGAAAGATGGGATTTACGGTGCACTATTGGGACAAGAGTTGTTCCTTGTCTCGTGACTCCGAGCTTACAGGAAGCAGCAATGCTTTAAGGATCTACAGGCTCCGAAGATACGCCGATATACGAGGATGGAGGTGAGGATTGGGTTTGGTCGATGGAGGTAGGGAGAGTGGACTTGCATAGGACTGATTTAGATGGATGCGGATAGGAACTATAAGTTGGGGCGATGAGATAAGGATAAAGCTGGAGGGGTTGGGAATAGGGAGGAGGATGAAGAGGGTGAGGTGAGGCTTATGGAGAATGGGGAGATTTATGAAGGGAGGATAGAAATGGTATGGATAGAGGATAGTAGGATAAAAGAAAGAAGTTTGGAGGACGAGAGTGGGAAGGATGAATTATTTTTTAATTCGTTCATCTATACCTACTTTTACTCATGTATTCTTTTAATATCCGGCAGTTTACGTTTAAGAGAAGAAAAAGACCATAAGAAGTGACGTATATTCATAATTTCGTATCACAACCATTTTGTAATGCGATAGATATTTATCACATCACAAATGCTTTTGTTTGTTATTTCAAAATAATGAATTGACCGTCCAATCTATCACCTCACCCTAATTTCAAACGTCCGAATCTATATAGGTATTGTCTTTCTATTGTCAATGAGTCATCTTTCAAAGTAAACAAGCGACTTCAGTCAATTCAATTTAAAACCCAGTCTGACAACGCCAATTTGCCTCAGTCTAAATGGCTACCTTTGCTCCGAAAACCATTTCAAACACAACAATAAATCTTCACTGAAATCACGGTCTAATTTCGTAAAAGCCCCGTCTCGCTTTGCTAATTAATATGAATGGTATTTACATCCGGCTTTTTCTCGCGTAGACCATTTTCAACTATTGTTTTGCAAAGATCCTCATAATTTATTCCTATTTTTACTAGACTGCATCGCGCCGGGAAGGTTATTGAGAACAATAAAACATCTGCCTTTTTGTTTTTGTCAGAATGAAATGAAAAGGTTTTGTATTCTTTCGACAAATTGGGGCAGTTTACAGAATTAAGATTTTGGAATTAGGATTTAAGTAATATTGATTTTACTATTGTATACTTGTATACCTATATGAAGTTGGTATAGTTATGAAGTTAATGCCTTTTCTTTTTGTATCGGACGCATTACTTTAACCACAATCCTTAGTACAAGTTTTGTTCTTTCCGACTACTCGATTATCGAAAACGAAAACTTTTGATTCCGTTTATTTGATTGGACGAGAGCGTCTCGTTTATCAAGTCGCTGGTTCTCCATAAAAAACGCGGAATTGGGAGTCGATACGAAAGCATGTGTCGAGTATTTTATGATTGCAACTCATACTAAGGGTATAGAGCTCGCCGATGCTATGAAAAAAAAACAGAATAGGTCTGCATCTTCTACCGACTTACAAGCTTGCTCTGAGGAACTATTCGATCTGGTGCCTACATCACCGTTCCTCTATCGTACCACTTGCCGACGAATTCACCTGTATCTTGTATTTTATGTATTTTCACCTGTATCAACTGGAAACTTGCACGCTGCTTCTTACCACGTACGTGCACGATGTGGAACGAGTCCGAAATGTCCATATGCGTCGGTGACTTACCACCAGGTGGCCCGCCTGCCTCTTCGTTAGGCTCATACACAGAAATACAATGTGTACCTGAAATCAATTACAGATGCGCTGCTACTCATAAAAATAAATTGAAACGCCATACTGAAGCTGCCAAAAGCTTAAATACACAGCACAATATTACTACTTTAAAAATTTAAAACTTAAATGTTTAAGTACTCTTTAAAAATTAAATTTTTAAAGTGTTCTCTAGTCTTCGAACCAGTTTTATAAGTGACAAATTATATTTTCGGAACGTCAACCATAGTTTGCAAAAGAATTTCGCTGCTGTCTAAAAATTTCAGCGGGAAATTTTACAAGATGGCGAACACCAAAATCATATTCAATGCATGATGCCACACGTCTCACTCTTGGTATCAAAGAGTACAGACATTTGGGTCCAAATGTAAAAACTTATTTTCATTTATGCAAACAACAAACAAAACTGTGTCATATCTGTACATTAAATAATAAGAGTCATGTCTGTACATTAAATAGTAAAAGTTATTACATGGCTAAAGTCAGTTTAATTCCAAACTGACTTTAGCCATGTAATAACTTTAATTTACTTAAATTTTGTAATCAGACGGTATTGAACTATTGGAGCAGTATTGATGAACAGATTTAGCTGTTTTGTATATTCATTATCGGGGCTAATGGCCTTACTGCAAATATGTATGTTTAAAATTGATTTTACGAGTTTTTTTTGCAAAATCTTATTCTTATGTTCATTTAAGGGAATCCAAATCTACAATTTTTAAGAGTTATGTCTATCTTCCTATTTGTTAGCGCATCACGCAAAAATCACTTGACAGATTCTGATAATATTGGCCATGGTGATAACTCATTACAGCTGGCTTAGGATATAGAATACTTTATACGGCGAGAAAATACAAAAACTGATATGTACTAGTCGTACATGCACACGAAGGGATTCGTACTATCGAAAAAATATTTTTATACATTTTTTTAAAATGTAGTATCTTTCTGAATTTTTTTATTTATTTTTTGTAATAACGGCTACGGTAATACATACTTTGCGAAAATTTCAAGTATCTACCTATTACGGTATAAGAGATAAAATCCTGTGGCAGACGAACGGAAGGATAGAAAGCGTAGCTTCAGTAATAGGGAGGGTTCCGTTCTTACCTTTTGGATCCGAAACTCTAATAAAATAGCCTGTAGTATACAACTGCTATTTGAACTTTAGTGAGATAGCACTAGAGCCCCAGAAAAAATGTATCTGTCAATTGAAAATTTATTAGGTCGATGATATATTACCCCTTAAATATTGAAATAATATAAGCCAAACGACTCCGTACTACATAAATATATATAAACAGAAAAAAATCATTATGTAAGGAAAAAAATGCTGTTCTAAATATTTTTTGCTTTACTTGTGCTATGTTTTGCCAACGGGAAGTACCTACCCTATAGGTTTTGATTTCCTTGTGAGTATGAAATATGCGACACAAATGGCCCTACCTTGCCATAGAATTTGAAGGTTTTTTTCACACCTGCGAGAGCTTGCAGACCCAAATATTTGATATTAAGTTCAGCTGAGGGTTTGACAGACAGACAGACGGACAATGATGTGATCTTATAAGCGTTTAATTTTTCCTTCTGTACGAAACCCTAAAAAGATATTTCCGGTAAAGTGAATGAAATTTATGATTAATTAAGTAGATACACAACTTGCGACGTGCAAATATTACACGACGCGAAAGAATTTCGCGGTTGTCTAAAAATTTCACCGGCAAATTTCACAAGATGACGTACACTAAATCATTTCCAATGCATGAGAACGCCACACGTCCCAGTCTCGGAACAGACATGTCTGTCGGAGTTTAAAACTTATTTCGTCGGTGACAAATTATTTTCAGAACATCTGCTGAACCGGATTTCAAATTCAGAACTCCTGTGTAATGTGAAAATTTTGGATTTAATTTAGTTTTCTGAGACTTTTCAATGTGTTATGTGCGTTTAAAGTCAACAGATTTGACGCCAAACCATATTATTTCCCTTTCTACATTTTATTACCCGACGCTGTAAAAATTTCCTCCCTGCCCTCCTCCCTACCTACCATGATGTTGCGGTGCCTCCATCGGCGTATCTTAATTCCATGTGAGTTCTCAAAGGAATCAATGCCTTCTATGTGCTTGAAGCTTGCCTTCTACGTGACTTTTACATTGCTGCATCAAATCCCATCTTTCCCTCTAAATCTGGGGTGGCAGTGGTGAGTGCTCTGGTGTTCAAAGTGCCCATATGCGACGGTGACAACCTATTAGTTAGCCCGCCTGCTTCTTCGTAGAAATTCGTGTAATGGCGGTAGGTACTTTCTAGGGTTCCGCATCCAAAGGGTGGTAAGGGAACCCTATTATTAACGTACCGCTGTTTGTCAGTCCGTCCGTCCGATTATGTACTACTGTGGTTGCTATAACAACAAATAATAAAAATATAAAGAAATTACAGTAGGTACATATTTTTTAAAAATAGTGTAATAAAAAAGCAAATGCAAATCAAATAACTTTATTTACTACATAAGGTTACATTTAGGTTGGTTACTATCCTATGGTATGCAAATTTACATTAAAATAATTTTAAAAATATTTATTTAAATGTAGATAATAACAAAATGATGCTTATTAATTGTAAAAATTAATTTGGTTATACTTCGGTTGTGTGAAACCATTCGTAGCGAGTCCGACTCGGTCTTAGCCGTATTTTTTGAGACGTTTCTTAATCATCAGGAGTAGCTACACAAATAAATGACTTCAAGTGGTACTATTCGTACTCAAAAACTTTGTCCATGACTTTTTTTATTTATTATTCGTTTCAATTCAATTGCATTCGCATTCAAATTGGTATTCGATTAGTTTTAATCGAGTTTATAATTTCTTTTGTTTTTATACAATCGTAGTGAATGTTTGCATAACCTTGACGTGAGTGATATCGTATGTCGAGTGGATTTATCGATATCCAATTATAATTCGGAGCGAGCTCGTGATTTTGTAGATCGTTTGCCAAGGTAGACCAGTATCGTACGAGAAGGTACCACCGCCGCATTAAATTCTACCGTGGAGCATTTTTTGTTTCGGTGTGGATGCCTCATACATGAGGCGACCATTTCAGTTCTTATGAGTAGCAACGCATTTATGATCGACTTCAGATAGAAGCATGGACTTGGTTACGAAATGAGCGGCAGTGACCACTTACCATAAGGTGGCCGGCTCGTACCCTACTTCAATATCATAAGAAATATCTTATAAGATTAACCAAGTTAAGCAAAAGCTTGCGCAGAGAGTCGGAAGGACCTCTAATAGCAGAATAACTTCCGGAGCTCGTAAAGTACTCGGTCGAGGTTATTGAGTGTTAGGCTGCAATTAGACGACCTGAAAAGTTTTTTGCGGCTCTCGCACGACGGTCATGTTTTCGCCGCGTATTTATTTTAATATCGACTTGGAACTGTATTTTATACGCCATAACATTCTAATTCCCCCGCAAATACCGAACCGTGCAGTTACCGCACGGCCGCTGCACGTTTGATTTGAAGCGTGAAAGGGTTTCATTGCTAATACTATTTTGCATATACATAACATAGTCGCTATATACCTTATTATACTTCCTCAACAACTTACTGCAGAGGTGTAATGTTTGGGTTCATTGGAATGGTCTCAATGAATAGATTATAAATAGACAGAAGTTGTAGAGGGTTTTTCGGAGTTTTTATTAATTTATACTACTTCTACTATGACTGACTCCCCCACAACTTCGAAATATCTGGAAGCCTACCACGATAGACACTGGTTAGTAGCCAACAAGTCTGTCACTTCAATAAGGGCGACAAGGTACGTTTCGGTGGTGGTTTATGGTATTACAGTTACAGGTAATCGGGGTTTAGCCCCACAATTTGCCGTGTGCCGTGTGAACCAGTGTGCCGTGTCGCGATATGAAATTATTACGGCACGTCGTTCAGGCTCAGTCGAGCCCCAAGTGTCTGTAAACATACATTTGTAGCGCTTTCCCTACGTGTTCCTTAGAGGACTGTTCCGATTGGATTTGAATTTTTGATTTTCACGGAAGTTATTGTATGTAGTATTTAAAAATTATGATTTGTGTGATTATAGCTTAGTGGTTAGGAAATGCAATCTTACAATCTATTAATTTTAGCAGATATTGCTTATTTTCGAAAATGCGCGGATTATTTCAAAAATCTACTTCATTACTCATAAGAAACATACTCATTCGAAAATAAAAATAAATGTTTTCAATGGTATAAGGTCACCAAATGTCCAGCTTATTTCTTTACACAAGGCACGAAGATAAATATAGTTTAGGACATAGTATTTATACCTTACAACCCGGTAAACGAAACACATTAACACAATATACGTTATAAATTCTACTGTATCCTAAGTATACTGCGTCTTGATCTAGATACCTATTACTCGTAAATAATACAATTCCAGCCCATCTAAAAAATAATAAAAAACACGTTCTTCCAAAATTGTGTACTTAAAAATGTACAAAAATAATATTTTTCGTAAGTAAACCGAAAACTACACTCGGTAGCAGCGAGCACGCCCCAGTGTGCCGTGTCGCGATATGAAACTCTATTACGCCACGTCGTTCAGGCGCAGTGGAGCCCCAAGTGTCTGTAAATATACATTTGTAGCGCTTTCCCTACGTGTTCCTTAGAGGACTGAACGGATTGGATGTGAATTTTTGAGTATCTCAAAATTTAGTTGTATGTCGTTATTCGAAAATTATTCGGATATCAGAATATTTTAAACTGTCGTTTACTACTGAAGTAGAGTTTCATAGAGGCATTTCATCTATCTAGAAGCATATACCAGTGATTGTCCAGTAGTCAAATGAAATTTGATTGTAAAAAACTCTCAATATTGTCTCAACAAAGTGACATTTGAATTTGTAATGTATGGGGAACATAATTTTGGACTGCAGTAATAAAAATGTTTTTATATTAATGTTCAAGTCCCAAAACATATTATTATCATTAGAGCTCGTCATTAGAACAGCTGCGGAAGAAAATAAAAATAAAGAAAATCCAAATAAAAAGAAAATAAAAATAAAGAAACATTAAAAAATGGTTACAAATTGTATCTTTAGAAACTGTACCGTATCGATCTTTGATTCAGAAGTGTTGATGAAAACTTTTCATCCATTCATTCGAAATCAAACGTCGATACGAAATAGTATCGAGCACTCGTTGGTCACAAACCCTACAAAATTGTTAAGAAAAGACGTTAATGTATTTCTCTGTCACCCAATTTTAGGGTAGCATGAGACCAAGGGTGGTGGTTACAGCCAAATAATACCACAGATAACTCTCCAATTTAACGAGTTTAATGCAAATCGGCCATTATAAATCACGCTATAAACGCGAGCGGAAATCCTAATCTAGTTAAGTATAAATCTAGTGTCATAACGACGCCAAATTAAATTCTTTGAGAGTTCCCGGCACTCTAACTCACGTTCACGAATAAATTATCCTATACAAGAAAAGGAGATCTATAGAGATTGCTCTATCTTAACTAGTAAAGAATTATTTCAAATCAGACTTAAACCCAACACGGACCAACTTTATGGACAACCGACTTATGCCGATCTACGGCAATCAAATTGTATGGTGTGGATTCAAATTGGCCAATTTGTGGTCGGATCCGCTTGATTTCATTGGCCGAAGCCATCCATGGACAATCCATTCGGCCGATCAAAGTGGAAAGGGGATACGGTACAGAGTATTATTTTGAGAAAATTTAAACTTTGCCTGTGCGAGGGGAACTCGCGCACGGAGAGTTCCGTACATTTTTTTTATGTATTAGCCAAACGAAGAGGCAGGCGAGATACCTGATGGTAAGTTATCACCGCCGCCTATGAACATTTGCAACACCGGAGGAGTCGCAAATGGTCGCTGGCTTTAAAGGGAAAAAAGACGAGATGGGATATAAAGGATGGGCAGGGTGGGAAAAGGAACTCTGGCTCTCAGGCCCACTGCCGGAATACGACAAGTCGCTGTTGATGGTAGACTCTGGCCTGATGTTGGTCGCTAGCCAGTCAGGTCACACGATGGGACCTTACCACCAGCAAAACACGATGAGACCTTACCACCAGCTTACCAGCGTACAAACTTGAAAGTAAATAACATTTTCCTTTGTAACTAGAAATGTACGGCTTTCGGTTGTTTTTTCTTTACTTGTGCTGTCTATCTTTACTTGTGCTATAACCTTGTTTCTTGCCAAAATTCATAATTATAAGTCAATGAAAAGTACCCTATAAGTTTTACTTCCCTTGCGGGTGTGAAATAAGCGGCATAAATTATCGTATCTTTCCATTACGTTGACTTAGAAGCTTGGAAACCTGAGTATTTGATATTAATTTTAACTTGATACCTCCTGATTCCTGAGAAAAAGGGGTTGACATCAGCTTACTCGATTAGACCTACTACCAGCAAATATATGTTTGTTCATGATCTGTTCCTAATCCTCCTTACAATCAAATGCTCGGTATCTTAGTGCTCGTAACCCACGTTTCAAATATAAATTATCCCATACAAGAACAATAAATCTATAGAGATGAAGGTCTATATAAACGAGTCTATGGAGAGAATCGCGAGATTAAGATAACTACTTCCGGACGTGGTTAAAACTTTTCTGCGAATGTCGAGTTATTTCATTAAAACAAAAGTTTCAAACAGTAGAGTCGTCATCTACGGTATTTTCAAGATTTTGTTTGCAAGCAACAAAAAATGGAGCCTTATAACTTCATCTTGTGTATCGTCTATCCTTGCAACAATGCTTTGAGAACCCAAAGGTGTAGCAACTGTGATCATTCAGATATGACTCCTGTTCTGTATGGAGTTTGTTACAGATGTCTATGCGTAACAGTTACCATCGATCATGCATGCAAGTTTGATTCTTCCATATCATAAAAAACAGTACTTTGTGGTCGCGGCCGTATATGTGGATTAAGCCATTTTATATCAAAAAGAGCCAGTACTTTATATAAAAATAAAAATATAACAGTGTAGGAGATTGTAGAGACTGGTGCATTCATAATGTTATTATTGTACCACCGCTCACATTTCTCATTGTTAGTTCCCGTTTTATATTCAAAGTTTTATTAAACGTATGTTTTTTTCAAAAACTCGAGTTTGTTACAATGCGGTGCTCATTTGTGAAAGGCTGTGAGGGCTTCATAAGGGCTATGAATGAGTTTTTATGGAATAGAAGTAATGATCATTCAACCTATCATAGTAAGTAATCGTATTCAGATATTTTTTCTTTATTTTGAAATACCGAACGAATCATTACCGCCCATGTACATTTATAACCAACTCCATCCACTTCAACCTGAAGGGGACTCTTACCTGAAGTTGATTAATGAGTTGCTTCTCCGGTGTAGAGATTTTAATATAGAGTATTAGGTTAAACAAGGGACATATTGAGGACATACAGAGCTTTCGAGTCTCGTTATAAATATCTCTAAAAATATTATGTAATTTTTTCATGGAATTATCCAGTTAAAACAACTCGCACGATTTACAAGCAATCACTGATGAGGCGCGTGGTGACTCCATCTGATGAGCAATAATAGAAAGCTTTTACGTCACGAGGGATTTCTGGATTTCTTTTATTAAACCTTTTTATGGTTAGTTGGATTTTTTTATTATATTTTTCAAACGTTGCATTGACTATATTCTGTTAGTCGCCCTTAAATATGTCCGTTGTTCTATTATAGATATACGCTATATATATAAGTGAGCAGGCAACCACATTTTTCCTAAAGCAAGATTGGCATCACACTAGAAATGTGTGTGGTGATGTTATCACACTGGTTACGCGTAGAATTAATCTCCATAGACGATGTCAGTGCTTACTATCAGGACTGCCTTGATAATAAACTCTGAATGGGTTATGAAATTTACATACATAATATTCGTTCATTTTGTGTAAAAAATTATTTGAAATATCTCGTGAATAGCCCCGCACTGAATGTCATGAAAGTCATGACCTAATGACGCACTGTCATCCATCTTTGTTGTCAAGTTGCACGCCCTTTCACACTGGCGATCTGAAAAAGATATTAACGAAGTCTTTTATGGTAGACTTACAATATACATTTAATTATCTTAATAAGAATATTTATAAAAAGCCCCCTATGTTAAATTCATCTAAGGAAAAAAACCCTCATTACTCTTTCGAGTGCCATCATAAGACCCTAATGACTATACTTTATATCTATTCATTAAGATCCTTCATGGTGCAGCATTACCATCTCTATGCATCATTGAAGTAACAGGATACCAAATTTTACACCAATCAATTACAAATCAATTACACCCGTGGTTTTTTTATGTTTAAGCCAAGTGACGAGGCAGACGGTTAATGATGGCAAGTAGACACCGCTGCCTATGAACATTTGCCACGCCAAAGGAGTCAATAATGCTCGCCGGCTAAGAAGGGGAAGATGGGGTTTACGATGCTTTTTC
>DWNK01000193.1:0-13430 GCA_018250315.1 Hyalothyrus neleus pemphigargyra | reverse complement strand
AATTATTAGGATAGGCCTTAGATTATGTTGTATCTATAATCTACGGGATAGGCTATGTTTTATAGATGCAGGTTCCCACTACAAAAATTAAAGTATTACGAAGTAGTGTAAAGTTTTGCCTATGCTATTCTATATCATAGAATTGTCATAGCGTCATTTCAGACAATATTATGTAGGCCAGAGGGCCACTACTAAAAGAAAATTAAATACCAGGCCGGTTTTTTAAAATTATGACTCTTGTCTTTTTTTTACTTTTTATTGTTTTACAGCTTTTATCTTTACATTTTCAACTCTTACAAACGTCAATGCTTTTAACCGTAAACGTAATCCTAAAAGCTAATAACTTCCGAAGCATTCATTGAACGAATATTTATGTTATTTTTGTTACGGGTGAAATGCAAATATTATTACAGGTGCTTGGTATAAATTTTATAACTTCCTGCTATGAAAATTGAAGATTTGGAAGCAAAATCTTCAAATGCTTAGGTAAATGAAATCATCCGATGTCGGCGTTTTGAGTTAAAGGGTTTCTTATGGTTTTGAATAAACATCTGAACTTGTGTGTATGTGAGTGTTTTTTACAACAATCCGTAACGTTCACTGAGTTAGAAATTTAGAATGAAACAATATCGCACGTAGCCACTTAGATACATATCCTGACTCTCTCGCCAAGTAAACGTACTTATACTAATGTGTTCATAGAAAGCAGCCGCTTTGTTTGTTCTCCGGTTGAGTGATAACTTCGTTATCAAGATTGGAGAATAATTTAGGAATGGGATTGCATGATGCGAAATCTTTTACCGCATCGTTACATACTCCGGAAAATTACTTTACGATTTCGTACACGTACCACGTTATTTTATTCTAGGATTTCTTATTTTATACTTACGAAGTACAATTAATTCTTTAAAAATATGTAAGACGACTCACGAGAAGAGGTCTAAAGGCTATGATAAAAAATTAATTAGGCTTTTTAGAACTTAATCTGCCTTTTTAGAGAACATTTATTTTTACGAGTTTATTTCTTTTCAAAGCCAAGAACATGACAGCAACATTTCTCTTGTTTAGAAAATATGCTAAACATGAGCAAAAGAGGATTATTTTACTTTTTATTGAAGAATATTAATTACACAAGAAAATAATGTGACAGTTTCTGTTCAGTTCAGTTCCTAAATCTTTAATTTGAATGTTTATAATAAACTAGCTTCTGCCCGGGGATTTGTTTGCATTAAATTTTGTTATAACAAATTTAATTTTAAATATAGCATTTATAATGTATAATAATAAAATATCTAAATTCTCACATCCTTCTAAGTAAGTGATGTATTCTTGTAACATTGCTAGTTAACCGTTGCTCATTTGTATTTACCAAACTATTTTATTAATGTCAGGAGGCCGAGTTGATATGCCAGTCGATCAAATTAAGCATTTTCTGTCCTTCGGGAACAGTATGTTTTTTTGGATAAAAGATACCCACTGTACTTCTGGCAATGTATGTTCAACATTTCATGATGATCGAATTAGTAGCTAAAGTGTAAAACGTGACAAAGTAACAAACTTACGTTCGCATTTATAATAGGTAAGTTAAGATTATCTTACAGGATTTTGTAGCAAAATGCAATATCAAAATAATACCATTACTTTTATAAAGTATCTACTTCATAAGGTGTAACAATTTTTGACACATTTTCGACTTAGAGTAACTCTAAGTCGCTACCAAAACCAGCCTTTACTAATTCCTCTCTCGAAAACGATCGCGCGTTGTTTACTCACTGTGTGAGTGATAACTTCTTTATCGAGATTGGCGTATAATTCGGGAATGGCTCTCCAGCGGTATTAGAGTTCATTTCTCAACATGTCAGAGCTGATAGGATTTGGATGAAACTGTTCTTCGTGTTTTATCCTTTACCTAATGGTTAACATCAATAACGCTGAGAGTGTTGACAACATCGTGAACAGATTGTTTTAGCTTGATGTTGGCTTTCTAAAACCTTACTTGGTGTTCAATCTAGTGAATCGGTGCCGTGTAGTTGGATACACGTATTCAACACTTCGTCTTGGCAGATCCCCAATAACGTTCCAAACACAGTTCTACTAATGCGTCCATTGAAAACGATCACTTTGTTTACTCTCTGTGTGAGCGATAACTCCTTTATCAAGATTGGCGGATAATTTGAGAATAGTGCTCTGGTGACATCGAGCTCCATTTCTCATTATGTCGGATAACAATGGAATGAAACTGTTTTTGGCGTTCTTTTATCCATTTCACCTATTCGAACAATCAATAACGTCAATGTTGACTAAAGTAATGAGAGCTGGATTCCCGATTTGTCTTTATATCATTTTAATTAAAGGTGAGTAAACCCTGAGTTTAAACCTAACCCTGAGCTTTAAATTAATTACAAATTTGCAAAACCTAGATTGTATCTCAAACCTATTTGAAGCAGCGACTCTATTTAAAACAGCTTTATCACCTGACAAATTTTCAAGTGAGAAGAAATCACAATAAAAAAAAATTGTGCATTTTCGTGTGAGATCTGCTGACGTATAATCCATTACAGTACGGCCAGCTGAGTTTATTTTGGTCTTCGAATAATTACATCAACTATAATTTAATACATTTTCGGTCGGGAGGAAATGAATGAAAACAATTTTTTTTTACGTGGCTGCCGCTTCCCCCTGTAAAGGCGCAACAGCTGACGTTTACCATGCTTTATAATACATCTATCTGAAGCATTTCACGGGATATCGCAAGAGAGGAAATGACTGACAAAATATACTATCTGGCTCACGGGCCATCATGTTTGAACTACGTGATGTACTGAAAACCAATGTTGCAGTTATACTATAACTTAGTTGTAGACCATTTTGTTGTTGGTTTTCTCTTTCTTTGTTTCTTTCTCTCAAGTCTGTAGATTTTACATGATCGGCGGACAAATTAACAGTTTTATTATACGTACAGATAGTAACAGAGTGTATACCTATATACTTACATGCTTACATACTTATATACACTTATACATACATTACATACTTATACATACACTGTATGTAAATACCATAACCACATTAAGCGTCTTTGAACTTCAAAGCATCGAAACTCATCGAGACTCATCGAGATGAAAACTCGACTTTCATAGCGGGGAGCAGAAACAAATCCGAAGTATCCACTTCCTATCATGGCTACATTCGAAAAATGCTTCAAAAGAATTGAAGTGTTAACTTGAAAGCTCGTACAAAAATGCTAGGTTTCAAAAATGACAAACATATGTATGAGTGTGTGTAGCGGAGGGTCCGAAAAAATGTCGTTTCCAGCATTTATTTTTATACGTCGTTAGTATACACCACCGTGTGTCCATGTGTCTTCTGTCCAAATATTTACACTTCTTTTTGTTTGGGGAGCCGATTTCGAATCAGCAAACGAATTAAACACTGATATAAATGTCACTACTTTATCAACGTAAATTCGTATGATTGCTTTAACATTAATATCTACAAAGCTTTTAATGCTATCTAGGATCATGCACATTACTTAATGCTAAGCATTTATTCGCCGTCATATTCCGCGCATGTATTTGAGCGTCAGCGATAGACGATTCAGGCCCCCAAGGTTATTGCGGAGAATTGTTAACATGTATGCTCACTACACCTCTGAATGAGGGAGTGATCAAAATAAGACAATGTCGTGTTGTATCTCGCGCAATGCATCGGGGACCACCGGCCGAGCACATTTGCATATCTCCGGTCGTACCGCCAACCTGTTGCACCGTGCCTAGCGTCTACACTCTATGTTAATTAACCGTTAGAAGTCCTTTTTTTTCTACCTTGCTTTACGTTTGTAGCGGCTCTGCGGTTTTTGTTTTACCATTTCGTTTGGCATTTTCTGCTAACTGAACTGGAACCAAATTCGATTAGTTTGCAATACTCGTATGAATGAGCGGCTTCGAAAATTGATTTAAAATTAATGTACCTAATAAAAATGAAGAGTAAAACAATTAAGTAGGTTTACCTATAATTGTTGTAATTGATTTTACTATTTTTTTTATTAACAGAAAAGTCATTAATCGTCTGGAACATGCTCGGACATAGGCTAGTATACGTGTACAATTAATTTAAAAATAAAATAATATAAAAGTAACATTTATTTGTTGTTTGCTTTTTTATACATACCATAGATTTATCTGAAAGCTTAGACATTAAAAAGAACGAGACCGCTGTACGTACTTGGTGGCAGTATCCTTATGGTCCCCATGTAAGGAATATTTCTCACTTGAAACATGTTATAGATAATCAAGCATAGATGTCATGATGATGTGATGTCATCATTAAGCACCTGTCAAAATTGGAAGTTATATTGCAATTAGCACCAGCCGGAGCCTATCAAAATGTAATTTACTTGCATATAGTTAGTAACGTGTCTTTGGATGGAACTATAATTAGGTGTGTTTCTTCTTCCAGCGAGGATTTGTTTTTCGCCTGTCGTACGCCCGTTCTTTGTTTGACAACTTGGTAAGGTTGCAGATTATTCACGCTTGTCCACTATCTGGCCCGTTGACGTCCGTTCTCAGATTGCTTCGCCTACGCTTTCCAGATTAAGTATCTGCTGACAAGTCTATTTAAACATACGAGATTTGAGATTAACTGTCATTGATGTAACGTGAATAAACATCTAGTACTCAATAAGATAAAAATGTAAAAAATTGTCGACTTTATTATGATTCTTATGATTAACATATTAATTAACTTTAAAGCCTTAATATCTGTTATTAACTTTGTACTGATTTTGTTTGAACAAATGTTATGTTGAATAAAATATCCTATCATACGTTTAATCTTCTTCATGATTTATCCCCTCATCTTCTCTTTTAATTACAGATAATGTTCGCAATAGTTAAATAAATGAGTTAAAGTTAATAAGACAAATCTAAGACTAGCTACTAAGCCACGCTTAATGAATTCGTAATCTTAGGTTTAATTTTCTGTTTCTATTGAAGCTAATCTATTAACAAAAATGTTTAATACATTCGTTCGTTTGTCACTCTCACTTTCTCTGGCATTGAGTGAAGGATTAAAATTCTGTTCACGATCTCAAGATTGTAATTCAGTGAGGTTGTCAGAGTGCAATCGAGCTTTTAATACGAGAATTCGCTCTTGATAATTCAATCCTTCTCTTTAAGGCGCAGGAATGTTCACAAAAGAAACAATATTGGCTTTGTCCGCATCATATTCACGTGCCAATTAATTTTTTGCAAACTCGTTCGACACATCATCAATTTTATAATTATGTTTTCCAAGAGCTGGGTTATTTAGTATTGTTTGTTTTATCGATTTTATTTATGATACAATATTGAATACATGCTCCATTCTGGACTGTAGATTTTTAATATGAACTATTCATTAAGTTCGTTAAACTTTTCATGTAGCCTACTACTATTGCAGGACTGGCATTTGTACCGTCTTCATAAAGAGAGAGAGAAAGGCATAATTATTTTATATGTGTTGTATTCAAATCGATTTTCCGATCTTTAGATTAGATATTATTTAACGTTGTTTGTTTTGGTGTTATCAATTATCACGAATTTTAATATGCTTATTCTAAAAGTAGAGGTCCTACTTGACTAAATATATATCCCGCCTTATATTTTATCTTATGTATAATAATATAAAAGCTCAGGTGGACACAGGCCAACGACCATGACGAAAGGCACTTAAATCATTCCCCGAATATAGTCGTCTTAAAAATATGCCAAATATTTATTAGCACGTAATTTGCAAATCAATTAAGACCGCTGTTTTGTTTTATTGCCATGACTTTCTTCATATATGGAAATGTTCGTTTTTATCGACGCCATAACTAATGTTTATGCAAACAGTTTCTTGATTGATTGAGTATTGTTCGAGTTCTGCAACATGCTTTATTTTCTTATACCTGGCAACTGTTCCCTACTAACAATGACTAAGGGTGCTAATTCAGTTGTTTCATTTTTTTGCCCTATATGCTCCGAACTAAGCTCCTCTAGGAGAACAATATTTTTTATGATACTGAAAAAATGTGTCAATATTAGAGGTTAACAAAGCTATTGACAGTCTATTTCTCTCCGCACAATGACAAGAATATCAGAAAATTTCCGATATCTAGGAAATATGCCAGGAATTCCCTTAGTCTGGTTGATTTAACTTTTTTCTGAGACAGAAACCGTGAGCAGCAATGGATCAGTAATGAGTTTTTGATGGAGTTTTTAAATCACAATTTAAAATTCTAAACAACGTTTGTTTTTGTGGCCTCTTTCAATGGATACCATTGAAAATAATTGTTTCTTTGAATGACATTTGTTTCGTAGGTATTGTTTGAAACTTTATTGTTTATTCCAAGTCATGTATAATGACTTTCACTAAACTCCATTGTTGACTCATTGGGCAAGGTTTGTTTTAATGAAATGCAATCATTTGCTTATTGTTCTTATGTTCTACGATGAGTAGATGAGGCGTGGAATGTATTCGACTCAAGTTACAAGTTATTCGCGATATTTTTAACGATATTACGGTGGAAGCAACCACGCTTTGAGAACCCCGAGGAACACTACAAGTCTCTATTGCCGGTACAATCCGGCCTGAGGGACGGTCGCTAGTCGGGTCACACGATAAGACCTTAACACCAGTAAGGTTTAGTACGAAGGGAAACTCCAATACCCGAAACAAGAACGTATACAATTATCTAAGGGAATTTAACTCAACATCTCAGTAATGGTAATCATAAGAAACTTCTTCCGAAAATCACAATAACAATTACATATTCGTTGATAACGGTAGTAACGACCGGCACCAAAAAGCTTAAACTCTCGAAAAAAAACAGGACCCTTAGTACAAGTTTTGCGCGTTTTCGACTACTCAATCATCGACAACGAAGACTTCCGATTCCGTCTCTTGATTGATTAAGAAATCTCGTTCATCGGGTCGATGGCTCTCTCAGCCAATGAAATTGGCAGAATCGGAAGTTTTTGCTTCGGGACTCGATACGAAATAGTGTAACGAGCATTTTTTTTATTGCAACTCATACTAAGGGTATAGATATGGTAAGCCGCGTCCTCCTTAGTCGCGAGGACTTCAGTGAATGAACATAATCTGGGTCTCAGTGTACTGCGCTAATTTGTCACTGAATTTTATGCATGGATAACTGTAACCAACTATTAGGACCGGAGTCATACCTGAAGTCGGTCAGAGATGCGGCGACACTCCTAGGAAGATGAGCATCTTATATGTAAATTAGCCGGTAACTACACCTTTCCGCCGAAACGAAGGTAATGTTAGTACCTCCCAGGTCGTTCAGTCTGCCGCCTAGCTTTAATATAAATATTAGCTTTCAAGGTCTCAGTGATACAAGATTCTTTTGCCTGCCACCGTTCCTATCCAGCACGAATTCCTGCTAAACTTAAATTTATTAAAAAATAAAGAATTTTATACCACTTCATTTTGTTTGGAAAATAGTTGTGACGTTAAGTTATGAAGATTTACATAGAACAAGATAACGAGGACAGGGAGCCATTTTTCATGCTAATTGGCACCATTAATATTGAAGATACTGTATATCTACGTACTACCAATTAGTCGCAGTTACAGGAAGTCCTAATTAAGAACGACATGAACGTTTTATATCTGAAATCTATGTTAGTATATTAGCTTACTTTGATACTAAATCGAACACTAATAGCCCATTGATTTGATCTTCGAGATACATGATTTTGAATCAAGATCAGACTTGAATTAGGAACAAGATGATTTATATTAAACTAGATTCGACTTTAACATCAAGCTAATAGGGTTTACCTCGAATAACGTGGATTTGGGTCGCAGTAATGATGATTTAATGTATGAATTAATAGACGCCCTATATCCTTGTTAATAAAAATCTTGCCGAATCCGAATTCATGCAGTACCTATTATTTATGGGATATAATAACAAGCATCCAAATTTCCACATCTATACATTGAGAGAGAATATATCATTGAATTTGAGCGCTAATCACGTAAAATCTACTGAACCTATTGTAATTAAGTTCGGTACATCAATATTTAATTTTAGTATATTTTAACGCGAGCGGAGCGCCATGCAGAAGCTAGTTTACAATATTAGTGGAATAAATATTTTGAGGTAACTTTAGATGTAATAGAAAATGTGCCAAAAGTGCTGTGCTTCTAGTTTGAAGTATGTTGTAGGGTACACTTAAAATGGTTGTTCATAATAATTAGTCACTTCGGTTTGAAGCCTGAACTCATTAGACCAATACAGCGTAAAATATCGGTCCTATTAAAAGTTACCGGGAAGTACCCTATAGGTTGTGATCTCTTGAAAATTTCAAAATATGTGACATTAACGGCCATACTTTTCCATTGCGTTGTTAACTTAAACATTAAATGTTTGCACAGCTCTAAGCGATTGCAGACCAGCAAATTTGATTGAATTTCAACTTGATTCCACACGTTGCTGAAACAAATAGTCTTGACAGGCAGAGCGTCAGACAGACAAACAGATAACAGATGGACAAGAAAGTCATATGAGAATAACGATGTAATCATTTTTCGTTTTGAAATCTTCAAACGGAACCCTAATTTCTTACGCCTTCACGCTTACGACCTAGACTTACACCACAGCCGTTTACCAATGCTATTACTCTAAACTTTAAGTGGGAGTGCATTTACCACTTAACCAAATTCGACAGCTATCCAATGCACGCCTACAATGTCTAAAACAATAAGCTTTTGAGGCGATGCGAAATTTATTTACCCAACCTTCGGTATAACAAATTGTGGTTTACGACCCATGATTGAAACTTATTATGGAAGATCGATGGGCGTATCTACCATTATTCAGAATTTGATTTTGTTATTTAGTAGCAAACAGCGCTGCACAATCATAGGATATCTTATCCAAATTAGATATTATGTACTTCTACTTCATTCAATTTATCTTTTTGAGCAATTTTATCAAGTCTTTGCTGGTGGTAAGGTCCCATCGTGTGGCCGACGTCTACCGTCAATAGCGACTTGTCGTGTTCTGGTATTGCGACAGAGAGCCAGAGTCCCCCCTCCCACCCTTCCTATCCCATTGTATCCCGTTTCCCGTTAAAGCCGGCGAGCATTAGCCTCTGGTGTTGCAAACGTTAATGGTCGGTGGTGACTGCACGCCATCAGGTATCTCGCCTCCCTCTTAGTTTATCTTATATATATAAAAAGACTAGGGTACAAATGTAATGTAATGTTCTACCGTGATCTAGTCTAGTTAGTTTCTCTTAGCAATACTCGGAACAACAGTGTTTTATTTTGAGAAATTTGGTTGGATAATAAGGTTAAAAATATTTCCTACGATGTTGGCATAGAACTAATCAGATAAAATATATTTTTAATTGTTACCCAAAAATAGAAGTTCTCAACCTGTGTAATTATAACTTTTTAAACGTATCTTAACGCAGAACTCCGATAAGACGATTTCTTACTTTTACTGGCCTGAAATTGATTTTATACGATTTATATAACGTCAAAAATAGATATATTATAGCAATATTTAAACCTATTTACACGAGATTGTGGTAAAATAAATGACAACACAGATATTATGGTAGCATTCTCACTTTCATTGGAAATTTTGTCGGGTCGAATACATTGTTAAACTTGATTGTATTGACCTTTCTCTGCTATTGACACATATACCTACTTTATAACGATATGCGGCTTCTAATATTGAATTTTAGTACTTTCGGACACTTAACTTGTTTACAATAACAATATTGTAAAGATAGTATTGACTTTCGACACTTGTCGATTTTGACATCATAGTTTTCAACATTAGTTCTAAATCGAGTAATCGTGAGAGATGCCTCGAGTTGAAAGGTAATTTTGCAACTACAGTATAACGTTATAGTATAATTAATACACTATTATGCTAAATGTAAATGTTTTAATATTATATTTATTACATAAAGATAGGAGGATTGATATTTTGATGATTTTTCAGAGTACAGTAAGTAATAATGATTCAGCATAAGTTTCATTTATTAGGTTTTCAAAAAACAACGTAGTAAAATTTACACACCCGTTCCCCATTAGCTAATACACGCTACTTTTTGTACTTTGCATGTTTTTATGGTAAAAGAGTAGCAAAAACCGTTGTTGAGTTACATATTTGTTAAAGTAATGTCATTAATTACCATCTAAATGCATTTAAACTAACAATACATCTATTTGAATAACAAATTCCTATATTGACTACACTCAATAAGAATCGTTGCAATCAGTCACATAATTGATATATAATTAAATACTTTTTCTAAACAATATCTAATAATTATATTGTACACTACGTACGATATTGCCAAAACGTTTGTTTCCATCGTGAGTAGCTTTAATCGGATTACTTATGTTCTTGTCACGAGTAGCCACATTCGGGCCAAGGTCTCCTTATTTCACTAATGTGTACTATTCATAACAATAAGAGCTTAATGCTTGTATTGTGGCTCAGACGCTACATGTAGGCTAAGATCGTTAAGTTAGACAAAATAGGTAGGATTTGTGTGTCTAAATACGACTAGCATACCTATATTAGAAACAGTTACAAACATACAAACCACCTTTTTATGTTTAAGCCTAGCGAATAGCCAGGCGAACCACCTTATGGTAAAAAGTCACCTATGGACATTTGAAATACCAGAGGAGTCGTTAATGCAACGCTTTCTTTAAAGGGAAAAATGGAAGTGACGCATGTCCATGCGCTTTGGGCCAAAGTCTTGTGTTTCGGGACGCCGAGCTCTCAAAGCGTAGCTGCTTATTTTAAAATAGCTTTATTTATATACCATCAGCAAAACTTACTGTTCATAGAGCTGTCATGCATTCCTTCTTCTTCTACACAGAATTTCGTGTTCCTTGTTTAATACGGAACACTATGAGTATATATCTATTTTACAGAACTTGATACACAGTTGGTGTATCAAATTATGTTCTCGACTGTGACCTCAAATTCGGTTGTATATTTGTGCGATACGTTGTTTTATGACGTTCCGATAGAAAATTTACAACTTAAATCTGAGTTGTAGCATATCATATCACAATTGTAATTTAATGGATGCAACGTACATATTATATTACATCCTGCTTTATTCATAGATGGAGCATAACATAATACCTAATTATGTCATCAACCCATTACTATCCCATACTGGTCTTCTCGCAGAATTGCCCAGCTATTATCCAGATTAAGCCGCCTTGTCACGAGAAACAACTATGAGAAGGTTCAAGAAAGAGATAAAAAGTTTCAACACGATATTTTCACGAATTGAACTTGAATTTCTTTTTTCTTGAGTCTTTATAAGCAGTAACGAATCTTCATGCAACTTCAGATAAGATTTCATTCTTGTCTGAGTTTCATTCCTGTAGTGTATTGACCGCAGGAACTACATAACATAAAGTTCCTGCATGTTCGTTTGCAGATTGAATTAACCAGTTATTATCGTTTCGTTTAGATTAAGTGGCGACTAAGCAAAGGATCTACAAGTTCGAAATTAATAGATATCTTAAAAACGCTTTCGATACCACATCGTAGATTGATAAATAACTCGTAATGTCATGTGTCGTCACTTGTCTCCAGGTTGATAGCCCACCTGACTACATTTTGTACACTTGCACATTGATAGCAACTTTCTCCAACACAAAAAGTCGATGTTTGCAGCTCGATTGTTATTATCGCGCTTGTAACACGACTCGGCATAGAGTCGTTTTGCATACCGGTTCACACCGTAGATATTTTTTGAATAGTTTTTGTGTTTACATTAATTGCCGTGTATTATTATTCTGTATATTTTTCTGTATTGAAAATAATCTTAAAATAACAATTATAATTTTTAAATTCTCCAAAAAATATTTTGTAGGAACTAAATACGCTCAGACTTAATTGAAATTGAAATTCTTGCTTTATATTTTCGCAATTTAACCTCTGTTATCTATAATTTAATTAACTCTGTAATTAATATTGTGCTTTGATATTGGGCATAACTAAATAAGCAAAATAAATAAAACACTTTTTACAGATTAAGTTTAATAGTTAAAACTTCAAAATCATATCAATGTTAAATATTTCTATAACATTTGAGACTAAAAAATATGAATGTCACAATACAGCTCCAATATTCAAGCTGCAGTTTAATCTCTTCAAAGATACAAAGGAGCTCTCGCGCCAATGGGTTTAAGAGCATTTAATTTTGTTTAGAGGGTTCTTTTGTGAGAAGTGGGGCATGGGGTGTGTTGGGTCAGAACATCTGCCAGACACGTGCGGCCTTTTCACCCTAAATGGATGCGTGCCGAAATGATAGTAGAGTTGCAAAAGTGCTAAATATAAATTTTGAGCTATGGTCACCCAGCTACGGTCACGCAAAGACGCGCAAAGGCACGCAAAGGTCATAGTTTACCACGACGGTAAAGTCGGATTAAATTGTACACGACGACGTGAAGTGAAGAAGTCAAACATCATGAGAAATCTACATATATACCGGCAAATTCCACCTCCATCTCGACCGCGGCTTTCCGTAGGTTTCCTCACGATGTTTACCTTCTTTATCTAGAACCCAATTGATATTTATTAATTTGAAAGGTGAACATTAGATGGACTGGAGATCTAAAGAAGACAGCGGAAAACCGATGGATTCAGAAGGCACAGGACTGGTTGGAGTGGCTGAAATGAAATGAAAGTGGGAAGGCCTATGTTAATTATACCTATGTTTTGAAGAGACCTATGTTTTGCAGTTGCAAATAAAATGGGCTCCACCTCATATTTTACACTAACACAATAATGAAACTGTTTTCATATATCATATAGACCAGCACATAAAACGCACGCACAAACCATTCGTGGAGGCATTGTTAGCTCGCATGTCTAACAGGGTAACAGCAAACGACCTGTAATGTTGTACAAAACGTAACAGATTTGCAACACCCCAGGCCGTCTCCCACGCTCAGAACACGCCAGTTAGAAACACGTGTTCCGCGACCCATAAACTAATAGCCTGCCCCTTTCTATTCCGTACTACCAGAGAGAGACGGTGACAGCTACTGACGCACCAAAGTACCAAGACTGCGACGTTTCGAAAACGCCCGAGCTGAATCCCAGGCTCTGTGTCCAAATTATTCCTCAGTGTGCGGAATTGTGAATAATTTATGCCTAATTATTCCTCGCATGCCAACTTTAAATTCCGCACGTGGTGGCTACGGTTTGATCACGCGACCGCAATTAGGATGCATTTTCCTTTTGTTTAAAATGAGAGTTCGCGTCATAACTTATCAGGGGACGTCGAGAACGTGATCGTTTAAATCCCTTTTCGTAAAATTAAGGAGGTAGAAAATTTTATCATACCCCTTTTCTTAAAATGAAGGAGACATTTTAAGAAAAG
>DWNK01000192.1:0-13430 GCA_018250315.1 Hyalothyrus neleus pemphigargyra | reverse complement strand
CAAAACATAGGTATACTATATTACTCTATAGACTATACTTCCCGTTCCACTAGTTCCATTCCGGTTATTGCACTATAGTTACGGCGAGAATGTTCTCGCTTTACGAATTAACATTTAGAACAACGCAAAGTGATCACTTGATGCAAATAGAGAGGAGATTGACCAAAGACCTCGGAAATTGTCTTCGTCGTGAGACATTTCCATTTCAATGTGAAATTACGTCTATTTAGAGGTATATTCGTACTCAAGCTGTTTAGATTATATAGCCAGAACAGAAGGTAACAAGAAAACAATATCGGTATGCAAAAAGAATTTAGGTAAATATCGGTTTTAAGTGAACAAGATAGCTAACTGTATATAAAATATTCTTCTAAATTGTTACAGTACGTATATTTAAATTGCAGTAATTAGGTAATTGATTGGGAAGTTACTTACAGTAATTTTACAGTATCGAATAAGAGTGGCAAATAAAGGCACCTAAAACATATTTTATGCACGTAACTGCCAGAACTGGATTATCCGAGTTGTCAACATGTTAAAACAAGGTTTTAGCACAATAGAAATCACAGTTTCGTTATGGTGTTACAAAATATTATTTGCGTTTTTTATCGTATGAAACCTAGCGAAGAGGCAAACGAGGTATGTGATCGTAAGTAGAACGGTATTCCAAATGTTATGAACATTTGCAACGCCTGAAGGATTGCCGAAGTATGGCTTGTCTTGAAGGAGAGCTTTTTACGCCACTTTGAAGAACCCTATATAACATGGGGTTCTTCTAAGTGATTCTTGGAACGCCAAGAAGGAAGGAAGTCAGGTTTACACTCTCTGTACATCTCTGTCCATCTCTCTGTACCGACACTAATTATAAATGAAAGTAGAAAAAAAACACTTTGCTGATCGTAAGATCCCACTGGCTAGCGACCCTCAGGCCGCCTGGGAGCCAGTCCCTCTTCCCACCCATCCCATCCATTACATCCTATCCCGTCCCTTTTCCCTTACGGCGAGGCGGCTCTGGTGTTGCAAATGTTCATAGGCGGCGCTGATTGCTTACCATCAGGTATTTCGCCTGCCTGTTTGTTTGTTTTCCACCCAAGCCACGGACGACAATTAATTAACTTTCGAGTTAAGCTAGTTTTCATGTTAAACAGCGTCTATACACTGTTTAAACCAAGTAAACAAAATGCATTAGTTGGAAAATGTAAATTGCACGAAAACATACGTGAAAATTAAAGTTAATTTTTTTCATTAAAATATGCAACGGTTCATATTACACGGGCAAAAATTACACGGGTTAGGCAAGTCCTGTGAGCGAAATACAAATTTCAATTAAGTTTTATTGCTGTCATACAAAAACTCATCACAAAGACAACGAAACGCGATGCTTGCTATTGTGACAATTACAAAGAAATTGTTGGCGGAAAACGTGAGAACATCAAAATGAGTTATTAAAATCAGCATTTTTTTAGTAAGATAAATGACGACAGCGTATCATTATACGGGTTAGGTGAAAATGTCAAAATGGGTTATAAAAGTATTAATTTTTTGTAAGAATTAAATGACGGTGTGGCGTTATACGAATTACGCTGATGTAAGCAGAATACATTTTTCAACACGAATAGAGCGCGATGTTAAATACTTCTCTAGGTTTACAAAGGACTTTTGATACCCCGAAAACATCTAAATGAGTTTTAATTCATTTTCTTGTACGTTTTTATGATTGCATCCGAATTAAAATAAAAGGATAGACCAACTTATTTTGTTTAAGGAACTGTGCCCTATAAAACTCAATATTTTATTTGTATTACTTCACCTCATGTCATCATTAAAAAACTCAAAGCTCAATCTTTAGTGCTTTTTAAAGATTTCCCTACTTATAGGTAGTTTTTAAGCTAATGCAAAATCAATCTCGAGCATCACCTAAGTGGAGAATTGTGGAGCAATTTCGGTAATTTTTTTGTTTTTATCTTTCGTATCTTTAGCTATATTGCGCTTTTGCGAGAGATGCCATTGCCAGTAAACCCTCGACTCGACCAGCATGTTGATCTATGTAACTCCACGTCTCATAATACGATGTGGCGGTACATGAAGCAACATTGCTATTATGCAGCAATTTCGGTCCTCCGCGCGGGGCGGTTGAAAGTACTTAATTTCACTTAATATTCTAGACACCTAAAAGCATAATGTTATTTTTATTGTTTTATTATTTAACGTTATATGTAAAGATTAATGGTATAGAAAAAAAACAATCATCTTGCGAGCCTGGAAATCATACTTCGCCCGCAATTTTACACATCCTTCAAACTTGTAAAACTTAAAAGTTATAGGTATCTTTCAAAAGTAAAGAATAAAGTAAGCAAAAAAAATTAAAGCTAAGACTGTGTTTCAATGAACCTTAAAAAATATCTACTGTTAGTGGTAGAGTGGATACCCACAGTCTGTTGTGAAAAACACTAAAATGAAATAAATCTACTGTAATCTTCGCCGTCTAGTCGCTATTCTGCAGAGCAACGGTTTAATAGCTTGTTTGTAAGATTTTCACGTAAAAGCCACTAGCCAGATTGAAATGAAACTTTCGTAACTTGTACATAGTATAGTTTTGCGGTTTCTAAATCTTAGACAGTCTGCGAAGTTAGCAAAGTTGTTTATTAGCGGAATCAAACAAAATTAGTTAATTCTATTAAGTTTAATTAAGATAAGTATAATTACTTTATTCTGTTTATTACGTGAAGACTATTAAAATGTTACAATACATGTAACACTAAAATATAAATAAAAGTATGGAATGAAATCCGTATTGTTATTTTCTTAAGTCTAATCTTTTACAGAATATTATATGTATATTAAAAATTGCTTGAACCAAAACGAACCTTGCTATCGAATTCTCACCAGGTTCGTATGAAGTCGATATGTTGCTAGATTGAGGATTCAGTTGGAAGATCTCATAATCATCATCAAGTGGTGGTGAGACCATCGAACACCAGTAATGGAAGCGCTAAAAATTAGATTATTCCCTCTGGAGTTTAGTATTGAATTGGAAGGAGCAACAACCAGGGGCACCGAAAATGCAGCGAATGTTTATGGGTGATCAGAGCACTTTAGGTTTCAGTCAAGGGCTAATTTTAGGTTTAAGTTAAATCAATGTAAGTCAGTTAATCGTATTTCTACTAACCTCAGAGACGTGGATAAGTATAGGTCATAGATGACAAGGCAAGGAGTAATTCTTTGATAATACCTGCGATTATGTACGAAAAGAAAACACTAATCACTCCTCAAAGAAAAAGTATCGGACTTGTTTCATGCTAGGATCGAAGTAATCGTCGTGCGGTAAGTCCAACGCCGATAGTGCCGACCCAAAGTAATGTCTCGTGAAGTGTAGAGCATCGTGTGGACGTAGAAGAAGTAGGGTTTGCAGGTAGTCTCGGATTATGCCGGTTAATTCTCCGTTCTCGCTCAAGTATCTCGCGCCTTCTGATGACCGAGTACTCTATAAAATATAATCAACTCTTGTGAGAAATATGCTTCAATAAGTAATAAAATATATTAAATAATCAATAAGAAATGCGTTGTAGCATACGTATTTTTATAGGCTTTATAAGAATACCCAGGATTTTGTTTGGGAGAAATAGACAAGAAAAAGACATTCTAGGACAGTTTATTTCTATTCTAGGTACCCCGCTAAGCGAGAAATCCCACCTTTGGATACGCTTATGGGCTCTATATACTTATATTACATAAAATCATGTCAACAAGTGTAAGAAGATAATTTTATCCTACTTAGTGTTGCATCGATTTGGGTTTTTGCAAGCTAACAAAAAATATGTGACCATGAGAGGCTATATATCGATATCAGGTTGCAAAATAATTTAACGAGAAAAAATAAAATAACTAAATACCGTGTAATGTTAACGCCGTGAGGATAGTTCAGTCTAGCTTTGTATATAATTCACAATTGCACACCGAACCGAACCGAGGCTTGTGCGGAAGCTGATTTTTGTAATGGCGATTAGATATTTAAACACTCTATAAAAATTTTATAGAAGCCATTATTTTCAGCGGATGTTCTCAAAATTATACCCAGTTTATACCGTGGATTCCTTTAATACCCAGCGATCTCCTTTTTGATTTTAAATGTATTTTTTATGTATAAGCCAAACGAAGACGCAGACGTGATACCTGATGATAAGTAGTAACCGCCGCCTATTAACATTTGCAACAACAGAGGAGTCGCTAATGCTAAGCAGGTTTTGAAGAGAAAAGTGATGGGATAGGATAGGAAGGATGGAAAGGATGAAAAGAGGGACTCTGTCTCTCGGAAACACGACAAGTCACTATTGACAGCAGACTCCTGAGGGTTGTCGCTAGCCAGTCTGTACCAAAGCATAAAATCTACCGGTTTGACGGATAGATGGCTATCGAACTGGATAATTCACGGCGTTGACATTACTTACCTACTAAGTATTCCTTTGTATTAGAGGATCAGAATTCACTGGTACGTTTACTATTCAACATTTCAACATATAAGTACGCCCTGTACTATTCAATCCTTTATTTGTTCTTAATTAACTTAGTACCTTAAAGTCCAAGTAATCCGACATCAGTTGAAGATCTTTCCGCCAGTTCTCGCGTAATGGTTCATGCTGTTCTATTTCATCTTTTTCAGGAATCACCCGCAGGAGAGGGTTTAGATGAAAAATGTAACTATTGTCTACCCACTCGTGGCTAACCATATAACCTATCAGAAAAAACATAAGATAAAAATAAAAGGGAAGTAAATTATAATACTTATCTCCTGATCTACTTTTAAAATAAAGATAAAGAAAACACTCATACTCAGAAATATTAAACAGCAAATAATAGAAGACTGAAAAGTTCTTAGCCATTCAAGCAAGATTAAAAAAGCGTTCAAACAAAAAAAAATCTTGAAAAAATAAGCAAGAACAATCTACAAAGAAAGGCTCTACAGACTAATCTTCAGTTGGCTTGCTCGGAATTTGTAATGGAATCCTCAAAGCTAACAATTAAGCCAGCAATTGTACAAAATAAACATAAAACAGAAATGTGAAAATGGACCATAATAAAACTTTAATCAAACCGCATAAAAGGATAAAAGCGTAGAAATAATCGCCGATGAGAATAAAGCCTGATGCAAACGCTTTTAAAGCTTTTAATTAAAATACACGAGTAGTGTAAGCACTATACCTCTAAGAGTGAGGACCGTCATTGTTTGATGAATGAATCCGGAAGGCTCCACAATATGGCGTTCAACTTTTACTACGAACATCGGTTTTCCGTTCACAATAGCCTGGCTGACGCCAAGACAAACCTGCGAATGCGACACGAATAAAATGCGCTAGTAATTAAAAGTTTTTGCGTGAATTAATCATTTTGGATGCAATGTTGAGCTGCGTCTATGAAATTATAATTCCACGTTGTGAACGATTCATATTTCAGCATCCTCTAGATAACCCTACGAACGTAATAATGAAAAACGCGTTTATTTCAAAGGATTTTAATGAAATAAAATTGTAATGAAAGCTTCTTAGTGATGTTTCATGGGTTACATATAAATATAGCGAATATGTATAATAATAATAATATTTCCAAAGGAATAAATATATATAAATGATCATAATGATCTTGCCACTCGTAAAGACTGAGATTGTCGCCGCCTATGACCTCTGTTAAAAAATAAGTGCATTTTGTGTATCGCGAATATATTCATTTGCCACAATCTGCGAATACTAGAAAAACACGTAGTGGTCTCTATCACTATTAAATTCCCGGTCACGTGGAATTCAAATCGATGAATTTTAGACAGATATATTCTTCATTGTTTGTATACCAAAAAATATTGTACTCGTATATGTGGTATATGTTTGTATAAAAAATACCACAATATTTTTTATTTTATAAATCCAGATCCAGAAAATAAGTATTCTCATATATATTTTCTGGATCTGGGTTTTTGTGTACTTATATTGGAGTGTTTATGGGCACCACGACTCATGAATTTTTTAAAGCCCCGGCCGATATCTATAGACAATTGCGGTTCGTGTTATATAGCAAAATAGTCGGTACAATTACCACAAGATGCCAAAGAGATCGCTTCGCTTATTAGGTCTACAAAGTACAATGACTTAAAGAATAAAGTGAAAATGAGTTTTACTGCAGAAAAATCGCATTCTTGCAACTTACGTAAATACTTTCGCAGATAGTGCCATCCATAAGAACAGTGTCAGTTTGAACATTACCCTTATATCGATGTAAGGCAAAATACCGCAAAAGTACAACGTTAGCACCTTCCAGTAAAAAGTTATGGGAGGCTTCGAAAGAATGGTAAAATCGCTTTGCGAAATGACGCTCCCCGCAAATACGGCTGACTTTATTGTAATAGCCGCTTTCACAGATTGTCATGTAACTCCGTTGCTCCTTAGTTATGTTCTTCTTTGAAATGTGTCTGCAAAAATGTTGCGAGCTTGAAAATTTATCGACATACCACGAAATGTACTTTATCTTATTCGTATTAACTTTATTTGTTCTACAGAACCGTTCGGAGTAGCGTAAATTAGTGGAAGCTTAAAAAGCTGTGGACGTCCATAATCTACTGGATGGATGTATATTAACCTGGGCTAAAAAAAAGGTCCTTTCCACATCCTCCCAGGCAAAGATGTATAATTCCAGTAGAATTATTCAATAAAATTGTGTTCGATTGAGGTGTCGACGAAAAAAAAACGATAGGTACATAAATAAAACCTCAATCTCAATAGTAAGACAATAATTTCCTCAGTAAGTCATCGAAAATGGATGGACGTTTGGTATAGACTGTTTTCAAATAATTTAGGTATTGTATAATAAAGTTTGATTTCGTATAATTTCTGGGGTCTCACGGTATAAAATAATTTGACGATACTGGCGGCCCTGGTAATAAGTTCCATAGACGCTCACTGCTGCCAGCCACAACAATCAGCGCCAAAATGGCGATAATTAAATCAACACAATTTATATCTATAACCTATACGGAATTTTAGTTTATTAAAGTGTACCCAATACCCATAGTGGAGATCAGTGTTTAATACCTAATTATAAAGTAAGTTTGTATGTTTGTTACTCAGTAGATATTTATAACCTGGTAAAAGAATGATTTATCTAAACAAGGTGAATAATACTGCGGGCGGGAGCTGGTATTGTTGAAAAACAGAAAAAGCTGTTTAATATTTATTGCAAATAAATTTTATTATATTTTAGTAATTACTTCCTCTATAGTCTATAGCATTGCTGAGACGTTTTTATTTTTTGATCTCTACTGCTGTTCTAAGCTTTTTTAGTCTGCTTTATTTCATTTTAATAAAATATGGAAGCGTCCATTTTTTAAAGCATATTTTCGTTACTTTTTTGTAACTATTTTATTTTTATTATGACGAGCCTCAAATGATCTTAATGGGTTACCCCCTCTTCAACAATGACGGATAGACATCGCTATACATTGTTAAAGAAAACTCTTTAATTTTTAAATAGAAGTTAGTATCCTGCCTTATAATGTATATAATGTGTATTATAAATAAAGCATTATTTTAGCATATTTAACCCGTCATTCGTATTTTTATCGGAAAATCGTTCCATATTTCATTATTTTCAGGTAGCAGTAAGGTAGTGGAGTCGCGCCCTAATTCAATCATATAGAGGGCGCTGTGGACGGTTTGCAGCCTGTTTAAAGTGAATAGACATGAGACCATGTTAATGTAACGTGTTAATATAAGTGTACATGTTACACGTTGATATACAAATTTACATATTCTTTTGCCTATGCCATTTAAGTTGCAATATTTTTAATTTTTTCGTTTTCGTAGAAAAATTATGACTAATAAATTAAAAAGTTGACTTTGAACTTTCTTATCACCTTGCCCTAATAATAGAGGGTGGTAAGGTTAGTTTTTTATACTTCTCACAATAACATGCTAATACATTCGTCATATTAACATGTAACATGTGACATGGGTTTTATCATATTAATATGTGACATGTGTGTAGATCTGCTGGCCATGAGGCCGTAATGTGCTCCTGTGCGGGTCATATTGTAACTATATATTTATTGTTTTAATTGTAAATGTATGTAAATTATTTTATTGTATTACATTAAGGTGGAGATGAGAATGTATTATTGGATGGTATCAATGGACGGTGATAAATAAAATATACATAGATATGTCATCGTTGTTTTATTTTGTCAGCACCTTCCCTTACAAGTCGCCGCTATGAAAAATGATAATTTTAAAATGTTTGTAAATCACCAAATAAATCCCTGACCTTTCCTGACCTTTTTTTTCAAACTTCCCTGACTTATTTTGTACCATGTAATTATTTAAATTATTTAAACAGGGAGTCCCGATTTCTCGACGACGAAAAAAAAAGAAAAAAGCAGGTATTTTTTACAATTTTGGGGCATGAACAGTGTAAAATCTAATTGGTAGTGTAGTAATCTAATAAAACCGGTAGTGCGCCTGAGAGCTAGAGTCCCTCTTCCCACCCCTCCCATCCTCTATATCCCATGCTGTCCCTTTTCCCTTCAAAACTTTCCTTTCCCAGCGAGAATTGGCGATTCCTAGGTGTCGCAAATTTTCATAGGCGGCGACTGTTTACCATCAGGTATCTCGCCTGCACCTTCGTTTGGCTAATACAGAAACAAGTAAGGTGCTCTTTATGCATGTTTATTAAGGTATTAGGTTAAAAAGAAACAATATCAACAGTCATAATATTTATTGATTACATCTAAACACTGAACAAAAAACGTACAGACGGTGAAGACAGCTTACGTAAGTTATTACAAATATAATATTAATCGTATCATAAAATCAAATCGTTTGACGCGTCCGTGGCGATTACACTCACTCGCCAAGAATTGTGACCACGTTTTTACTGAACCACGATAACTGGCTCTCAAGAAAACTACTGAGAAGTCCCTATTGACGGTAGACGACGGGCTGAGTGGTAGCTAGCTTGGACACACGCGATAGGACCTAACCAGTATTTCGTAGCAAGTAAAATTGCATTGATCAAATCAATCAAAATTGATCATTGATTGTAAAATCAAATCAAGGCAGGCGAGATACCTGATGGTAAGTAGTCATCGCCGCCTATGAACATTTGCAACACTTTATTTTAAACCTTCGAATGCGAGTATGACTCGCTAAGACGCGGGCGGAAAGTGGGGTATTCATAAATGCAAATTTGATTTCATTGATTTTATATAGTGAGAAATAATCGCACGGAGACATCTAACGATTTAAATCCATGATAATTATAATATGAATTACAATAATCAAGGCACATAATATATAATAATTTGTCAAGGCCATATTGTATTAATTTGTAACGGAACAAGTCTAATACCATAAAATATAGAAATACATTTACTACATACAGACGCGTAGATTTCTAAATTATTTTTTTAGTATAAATAACTGTGCGATTAAAAAGAAAATGTTTTAAACATTGATTACTTATTTTATATTACATTAGATTACTTTTTATGTCAAGTCATACCAGTTGGTAACTCACCTTTGTACAACTCAGGGACTCAGGTTTGGGTTTTGCATATCTCTATCCCTTTCCTTCGCTACGAAATATCATTTGCTAGAGTAAGATATGCCATCATGTCACAGAAAGAATCATGGCGAGTTCCATACATTGATTTGTACACGAAAAATCAAAAAAATAAAACGGTTAAAATGTATTGAAATGCTTTTGTTATATCATTAGCAACATACGTACATGCATAAAATATTTTTTAAACCCCGCCTTATATATCAATAATGATTTATTAATTATTATCAATTGCTATGTACGCCGTTTCAATGACCTGTCAGTACGTGTGAAGTGAAAAATAAAACCAAAATAATAAACGAAACAAAGTTGTAATATTAAGTTTATATTTGCAAGTAATTTATATAAAAACTCCTGGTGAAAAAGGTTTTAGGACCTTTGATGTTAAACGTATTTGTTTTGAATCAAACGTCACTTTGACAATCAGTCAACTGACAGTTGACGCTAAACTATAAAATATGAATGGACTTCCAAACCGATCGTCCAGAATTTATCGATAAGCCTAAGTTATTTATTAGATATCAATAATTAATTGTAAGTTGTTACAACTTCTCTAAATTCTGCCATGATTGTGTGTACAAATTCTGCCATGATTCTTTATGTTTAATGAAGTTTAAGCCCTAAGATTAGATTTTCGCATATATAAAATATTATGAGAAGTAAAATTGAAGTGTTAACCGTTATACCCCATCTACACGGTCCAATTTGATCGACCGATTTTGTTGTCGATAGATGCTTCGGCCAATCAAATGATGTGGAGGAGCAGATCCTCTTGATTTGATTGAATGAAGTCATCCATCGGCAACAAAATTTCCTGATCAAATTGGACCTGGTGGAAGGGGTATTTACCTTTACGTCACTGTGCTTAAAAAAAATCTATGATTGAAGCAAAAAGGTTATTTTATTGTTTTAAATGTTCCAAGAGATATCGCGAAATTAAAGATTAAACGGTTGTTGGCTATATTTTAGCTTATAACAGAATTATATACTTTCTGTATTATAAGATTATTATATAAGTATTTTGTTACATAAGATTTATAATTCTGTATTATATTTTTTACTCTCTCTGATTATCGAATATATTCAAAGGAGTAGGTATATCAATGCAGTATTTGAGGACAGACTTACAGTAATATACAGTATAATCTGACATAATGTCATGACATCCCTCTTCTGTCAATAAAATATAGGTAGACTAGAGGATTGTAGACTGGAGAACATAAGTTTTATAGGTATTTAGGCCTATCAACAAGACCTTATTGCTTTACACTGTCGAATAAAATAGCACTATGCCCTTATCTGAACATTTAAGTGCAAACATCCATTATAAATAATATGTAGATGACTATATTTAACATCGAACGGCCATATTTAATTAACGTGACATACCAATTTACATTTGACAAACACTGACACATGTCAAATATAACCACATAAGGCAGGATCTACATTACTTTACGCTGTTATGTCAATTCAGCTATCATTTATTGCATTTAACACATTAATGTTAACGAGTTAATGTAAGACCACATTGTTAAAGTTTTATTGCGCAAATTTTGCAGTGTGAGTTAACCACTTCGATTTCACATCGAAAGTAGGTATACCTTCCATCATGTTATGTTCCAATGTGTCGCATATATACGAAAAAAAATAAGAAAAAAAAGAAGATTCGTCGATAATTTATTCAAGAAATTTTCAATATCTTTTCTCGAAGGGTTGTGCCGAGATAACACCCAGACAAAAGCCAGTGAATGATAAGAGTGAAATATTTTTCACGTGTATAAAAGCCTTTAGTGAATGCAGCTTTTCACGGCTTTGCAATAAACTATTGAAGACAGACGCCGCAAGACGTGACTGATATGTTTAATGTTGTTCAAGCCTTATGATTATATTGCAATAATAATTAAAATTGTCACGTTATAAAATAAAGCACACACATACGGGAATATGCATATATTTCTCCATAAAAATGGAATTTATAAAAATAAAGAATTTAAAATTTGAATACTTATTACTTTCACCTTTTTATGAGAGCTTTAAATTGTTATTGTCACTGCCCGAATTTAACACAAATCGCGGCCAAAAAGTTTAAGAAAATACAAATATTTACAAAGTTTTTTTTACGTTATACTCTTCTAGTCTTACTGATACGTTCTTTTAATAACGCAATGTTACACTACACACGAATGTTCCCAATGAGAACTTACCTTAAAGATTGTTATATAATATGCATATTCCCTCTTACATATTTTTATATTCAAGCAACACCTATTCGTACATTAACCATTAACATTTAAAAAGTGACACAGAAAATAGAATTCTATAGAAATTTAAAAAACATTTATAGAAGCTACTGCGGACGCAATACATTACCTTTTTAATCTATAAGAAAATGCCAGAATGTACTAAGGGTACCATTACAAAATTTATTATATATAGTTAATACATTTACACAATATGTAAAAAACACATATGTAGAATATGTGTTGTCGTTATGAAATCGATACTGTCGTTTACCGATAAAGTAAGTGACAGTAAGTTACAAATACATTTTGTAAAATCATTTCTGACAATTTAGGGCTTTCAGCCTAAATTTAGGGTTAAAATGTTTGCCTAACCCTTTTTTAAGGCGGAAAAATGTTAAGGGTGGAAAATGATAGGGGAAATTGCGATTGTACGTGTAGATAACCTTTCGTTTTTTTTCGTAGCCACCGGTCTACCGGGACCGTGGTTTTAGGACCTTTTTGGGACTTTTTGAGATGTTTTAGGGCTATGAAAAATTAAAGGTTCGCTGCACTGTGCAATATCATCTCGGCATTCGAATCCGAAGACATGGATTCGAAAGCCAATTCGTAATTATTTATTTATATTATTATTTATAATCACTGGGCCATTTCTGCTTTGTATTGCTTAGATATAATAAGTAAACATTAACACACAATATAATTAAAAATATGTTGTGTAACATTAAAAATACATACAAATATATAATCGGTATGATAGAGAGAAGGATCATTATAGCCATATTACTAGTTTCAACAAATCGAAATTTTGGTAGGCCCAAACTTATGGTGAAATAAACAATATTATTACTTATTTTCTTTATTATTTCTTTCTTATTACATCTCCAATAACAAACGCTTTAAAAACCTTCAAAAACCACTACAAACCAAAATATATTTTATGTTTTCTCCGTCATTTAAGGCCACGTGTATCACATCTCAATATCCTTTTTTTTCGTTCTATTCGAAAAATGTAGTGGTTTTGTAACTTTACACGCATCACAAGAAAAAACCAACCAAGTGATTCAGAATACTCTCAAATACGAAAGTCTTCTAAGTACTAGCATAAAATGTTATAAAAAGGAATTCCGATATTATGTAATTAATTATTATTCGTAATAAAATAAACCAAATGTATGTCGATTATTAATCAAATGTTATAATAAATGTAACATTCTGAAGATGATGTTATATACCAAATATAACATCATCTTTAGAATGGGAAACTACGGAAACGCTCAGATACAGGAAAGTCGTATGAATTCATTATGAAGACAGTCACTTACCAGGAATAGAACCTGGGACATCTGCGCGGCAGGCAGACAGAGGTCGTATAATATAATTAACCAAAATAAAAAAAAGATGAAAGATAATTATCAAAACATAATAAAACTGGAAGATAGTTAAAACAATAGAAAGAAATCGAGTGAAATGTTTCATCCATTTAACCTAATGTATGTTGTATTCATTTTCATTTCATTCATTTTAAATAATACTTCATTTACGTAAAATATTATTTTTGTAATCTGCATAAAAATATAATTTACA
>DWNK01000191.1:0-13438 GCA_018250315.1 Hyalothyrus neleus pemphigargyra | reverse complement strand
TTCAATGTGTATTATAATATAATCAATAATACTATTAAATGGAAAGGTCCCATCATGTGACCTGACAGACTGACTAGCGACCACTCTTAAGCCGGAGTCTATCGACAATAGCGATTTGTCGTGTCCTAGAAGTGAGCCTGAGGGAAAGCGTCCCTCTTCCTACCCTACCCGTCCTTCCTATCTCATCCCTTATCTCTTCAAAATCAGCGTGGCATTGGCGACTGCTCTAGTGTTGCAAATGTTCATAGGCAGCGGTGACTACTTACCATCAGGTATCTCGCCTGCCTTTTAGTTTGACTTATGCTCAAAAAAATATTTATAAGACATTATCCCTCCATTTGTGGTATGCAGAAATGCACAAACTATACATGCCCCATTCCAGTTTTAAGATTTGTTTTATAGAGTCATCTATGGAATTCTACTAATTAATGTGCTCGAAGAAATAGTAATCAAGAACTCATTTCGTTTGTGTTATTAGCTTTTTAATGTCTAAGCTATAAAATCGGGATTAATATGAAGATAATATTGACGCTAATAAAGTTAGAATCTAATCAAGTTTAGTTCTTTTGAACTTTTTACATTTTATAGGAATTAAGAAACCTGGTGATGTTGGATCTTAATAATAAAATGTGACCTGATATTGTACGTAGGTATATCTATTTAATTAAAACGTAATATGCTCATATAAACGCATTTTTTTAAATAGTTTTACAGCAGTGAAGTAATAAATTTGTTTATCTGTTGTACCAGTTTGCTGGTGCATCGTGTGACTAGCGTAAGACATCCTCAGGATGCAGTCTACTGTTAACAGCGGCTTGTCGTATTCGGTCGTAGCCCAACTTCCCACCCTTCCCATGCTTCCCATCCCCTCCCTTTTCCCTTCCAAGCCGGCGTAAGATTGGCGACTCTTCTCGAGTTGCAAACGTTCATAGGCGATGGCGACTACTTACCATCAGATATCTCGCCTGTCTCTTCGTTTGGCTTATAGGTACTTTTAAAAAAAGTCAGATTTCATATAGAAAGGCTTTATTACAATTATCTTATGCTTTAAAATAATTATTTAAGCTCTCAAAGATTTTCCAGTCCATAATATTATTTCGCATAACATACTGCCCCTTACACACAGGTAACAAGCTCAATTTACCAATTTGCGGTAACGATATTCTCAATACGTAAACCATTAACCTAACTTTACCCTACGTAATACTACCCATCCTCAAGAATATGTGTAAGATTGGGTTCATTTAGGGGTCGTGATTAATTGTTCCAGCCATCATTATAACTTTGCCTGATACGAGCAATGTAGCGCCGCTGTGGTTTTGTTGTGGAGCTACTTGATGGTGAGTAGTTACCGCCGGCTATGAACATTTGAAAAAGAAAAGTCACCACGCTCCTCGCGATGCACGTCTCTTGACGCTGAGCTTACAAGAATCAGCAGCGTTTTGAGAATCCATAGATTCAGGACACGGTAATATAGGCACTGCAATAGGATGGGAAGATTGGGAAGACGGGATTTGGCTTTTAGGCGCCTATACATTTTGGGACACACACGACATTGTTTAGCAGTAATTAAGATGAAGGTATCTATCATTGTAAATACCTATAGGTATATGACTGGACTTACCTATACTTACCTATAGTAGAGAACTTCTATTCTATTTGGAGTCCTTCACAGATGTTCTAGAAAGGCAATGACTTACAGTCCGCTTGTCTCTACTCTCTCTAAAAACCAACAAAAACTATTTCATAAAGGTTTGTAAAAAGCAGTGCTACCAACTTATGCAATAAAATCTGTGTGGTCCTAGCGACCCTTTCTTTTGTTTTGACTTTAAGTAAACATTGGTTAACTAGAAGGCAATTACCCAACGTTTTACGGTACCCAATTTATATTGTTATGTGTTGAGTTATAACGTCCTTTTATTTTTTTATCATAATTGGTTCTCTTTTGTCATATTACGCTCAACTAAATATTTCAAAAATAAAAGAGGATTGGATTGCAAATTGTTAACAAAACAAATGTATATAGGTACCTTCAGCAAATAAACTAGTATTATCTGTAATAGTAATGTGTGGTACTGGTTGGCGAGTAAATAATGTTTTATTATAATTTTTGCAGAAGCTTGACAAAACTGAATATAGAAGATCTATGTCTTCTCCCACAAAACTTTCTCGTCAAAATAAGTTCAGAAATACTCGTATCTGCCTGTACAATAATTATAAATTATATATTAAATGTTTATCTTTATCTTTTATTGAAAATATTCGTAATGAAATTAAATATGAATACTGTAAATCAAAACCTTCCATTACGCAAAAGAACACTTACCCCAAAAGGTTTCTTATCTAAACTCCCACTTAGCAGTATGTCATAATATTGAAACATGTCGGAAGATCTGTTCAGTGTACCACGTTGCCGCCTGTCAAAATATTGGCGCCACGCGGTTGAGTAAAAAACTTACACAGATTATAAAAAGTGGCTCTTCGGGAATTTTGTAACCTGCCATTCATGTCAACTTGTGACAGTTTCTTGAAGTTTTATTTTACGCTCTTAGATTATATTACGCGCTACCTTAGAAGTTTCTTATTTACCTTACCACGGAGATCTTAGGTACCTATTTACAACTAATTAAGCATAGGTTCTTAAGCATACCTTCTTGTAATGTTGGTATTATAGGTTTGGCGATAATGGCAGTAAATCCATAGACTAGAATTCTTCTATTTCTATATCTTGGGCTCTCAAATAATTCATACATATAATAATTATTATTTTATTTTCCTACTACATTTCTACCTTTATAATACCTACTTACTATATTTAAGGTATTATAGGTACTATATTGTTTATCATTGTCTTTGAGTAACACAATTTATGAAAACTGAATCTAGATAATCTTGGAGGCGAACAAGAGAACTAATTATATTTCTCCACTGGGGCTTATTTAATTCTTCACTTGATTTCACCAGATTTATTGCGCCATTAATTAGAGCCAAAGTGAAGCTACTGCGAACTAATTTAATTTTAACGGTCGCAATTTGTTAATAACCGTCGCTCATTCATTACGACTACCTAATTTCGCTCTGTCATACCGCTTTGTTTTGGTTTTATGAAAAATCATCTCCGTGAATAAATTGGAAATGGGTTTTTTTACTAATCACCTTAATTTTGGGCGTAGATAAAACAAACGTCCTCTTTTCATATACCGTCGACTCACGGTCGCGACTGCATTCAATTTTTAAATTAAGAACGGCCGGCGCCCGCGTTCCGACTCTCTCGCTAATGAAGATTTCGTATACAGCCGTCCTTTTTTGTCAGCTATATCTGTTTGTTTTGAGCTCACCATCAATTATTATCCAGTTTTAAATTAGTCGTGTTTGCAAGCGCGGGGCTGTTGCTGTCTTGTTTGGGCGCCTGTGTGGGGTGTATAGCTGTCTCGGTTGCTCGCGTGTCGCTTAGAGTTTGTTTTGTGCGTGACGCGCCCCGCCCATGGTTGGTTCGCGGGTGCGGCGGCTTTGACCGGTAGCGACGACTCGTTATCTGAATTTTTTTCGGTGCTGTTGTGTGTCCGGCCTAATATTTGAGTAGGTTGGAGCAAAAAGTCGATTTGTGTGCAGTGGGAGGCGCAGCGATACCGTTTAGACTGCCATCCGCTCATTTATTGCTCCGACAAAAGTATGTTTGCACCAAAATGAGCTGATTATTTACTTTACTACCTACCTACAAAATTTTAGTCACATATATAAATTTTTTTTTGAGAATATGCACTCTATATTTTTTGCTAAAGCTGATTATTGACTTTGGATTACGTAAATTTTATCCTTAAAGTAGATAGATATTTCTAAATCATCGGATGTTTTCATTATAAACATAACTAAAATTTCTAGACCCAATAATTTTGGTTGTGTTAATACGAGTTATAAGTAGGTAGGTAGTAGTGAAACGAAGTTATAAGTAGGTAGGTACCTATAGTTTTGTATATTTATTAAAAAATATATATTACAGAAGTGCATAGGTATCATATCATATATTAATAAAAAAAACTTGGTACAAAGCGATATATTTTATTTTACATGTCTAATCTGCGTCATTACATAAGGGCACGTTCATAATAATCGCCACCGTGCCGCCATTTGTACTCGTTTCAGTTGTTTTCAAATGAAATATCGCTACTAATGAGGCTCGCTTCGTAATTCTAGTGATTTGTCGCGATGTCGTGCGGCTGTGCGATTTGGACGCGATCGTGCGATATGGGAGAAAAACACGCAATGTACACCATCCACTCGTTAAAACCACTAACATCATTTACGCAAAATTCGGCTCTAATTCTATGTATTAAGTACTAGATTGCGATGAAAATAAACGAAGCTAGTTTTCGTAGTATACGCTTGCTATACGGTACGCGAATGGCACTATTACGGCGCTAATTGTACACCACAATGACTTGGCTCTGTCAAAAATGGCCGTATTTGATTTAGAACACGAACCATCCATCAATATACTTCGAAGTACTGTCGTTTTGACAAATTGAAGCACGTTTGCATTAACCATTGAAGGTTAGCGTGATCTATTTGAAAATACAAATTACAATGCTATTAGTGCAGTTTCGACACGATATAATGTTAGTTTTGTCGTCTTCTATACACTATCGGACAATAATATACTATAGCTAGTTGTTTTTATAGTTACATTTAGATTTAGGTGTCAAGTCTTGTGTAGTAATAAGTATTAGTCAGTGTTACGTATTGTAAAAAATCTATCAGATTTTTCGTAATAGGTAATAGAGAATCACGGATTCCCCCGTGAAAAGTATTTCCTCAGTCGAACCCGTTAAATATTTACCAATAGAAATCTATAAACCAATAAAAAGTCATATTTAAAATTAAGTATTTTTAAAGTCTCTGTTAAGCTCTTATGAATTAGATTTGAGTGTAATCATCACGAATTCAGTAATTGTTTATTCTGCTACTAATACCAATTCTAAACCAGAATATTTCAATTAATTTGTACTAATGCAACAATTACGCTAAAAGTGATATTTTAATAACCAATTTCACCTACGTAAACTATACCTAGCCATTCTGCAAACTACCACATCAGAACTAATGTATTCCGTGATAAAAATATATATTCATAGACAAATGACTTGGGATCTAATTCCTCGACAATAGAGTATGAAATTCAATTACAAACACAAAAGACGCTTTATTTTTATAGGCAAATTCAATTTAACGCACATTGAATAATAATGCGAATAATCTACATCGTAACGTGAACATTTATGCGTCACGAAAAATAATTTTACGATTCATCGCCTCTAATGCTTGTACTAACATTTGACGGTTTAAAGAGTACGCACCGATGTAAAGGGTGCAAATAACGTTCTCTTTGGTAAGATAACATTGGTAGGTATAAGGCGGGTTCCACACAGCCCCTAATCTCCTACTAATGTTTTATAGTTCATGCTTAAAGGCCGATTCGACACGCTTTAAACAGATTGCGCTTTTCGTAAACTTTAATTTGAAAGGGACTGAACTGATGTTTTCGATTTTTTCGCCACACTCGGTCTCTAGCTTTAGGGTAAAATTTAAATTAGTATTCGGAACATATTGTATTAAAATCATATGTCTATAAAAGATAAATAAGTAATTCATAGGTACCTATATTATTATTTAGTTGAATTCAGTACTATTAACTATCGCACACGGGTTTCGTCGCCCCCGGTACATTTTCCCCGGATAAAAGAAACCTATGTCATAATTTTTGAAGTGAAACTTCTTAGGTGCCACTTCGAAGCGGTGATTCGACAACCGAATGAAATTTTAATTTATGCGTTACGAAAAATGCAAATGCAATGCAAAAATCACGTCATTTTTTTTCCAGTTGTTGCGTAACAGAAGGAAAAACCAACTGTACACTTTCAGAATGATAAAATTATAATACTCATGATGTTTTATTAACATTAAAAGCAAGTTATTAATTTATTATGTTTATACATCATACAATTATAAAAAAAAATCGTTGCGCGCACGTAATATTGTAGGCATTATTTCACCAAAATAAATACATCAAACCACGTCATCCATTGACAGCTAAAACATCATAAAACTATTACAACCCACAACAAAAGCTCGGCGAAAATCGCATTGCAAAGACATGGGTAACAACAAAGGGGCAATATCTCCGCGTAGTGGCTCGGAAAATGGCAGAATAACATCGTCGGCAACACAATGCTACGATTGTCGCCGCGCGGTCGCTTGTAAAATATTTACTTTACACTTCCACCCTCAGCAAACTGACACGTGTCCAAACACCAGTACAAATGACGTCATTAATCTTTTTATGTTATAAAAATAACAGACGAAGGACACCTCGCCGCCTCTGACGAATATCACCATCTATACATCACTAGCGTATCATGTAGGTAGAGCTACATGATACGCTAGTGATTTACTAGCTGTTAGTTAGAAACATTAGAAAAGCACCCAGCCTACCATCATATTTTTTTTTCTCGTTTTCTTACGTTACACGTCCGTAAGTTTATAGATTTAATGTTGACAATCCTATTAAAGCGCGCAAACCTAACTTAATTAAATCCTCAAATTTCCTCTGCCTGGGGCCTCATATAGGTATAGGTAGCATTTTATTACCATAATTTTGACAAAAATAATGGTAATATGTTCGCGTAGTGGGTTGGAAAATGACAGAATAACACAATCTTGACACAATACGATTAACGTCATTACATAGTTGCACATTACATAGTTGCACGGCTGAATTAACCCCTATGCCAAGATATTATTTAGTAATACATACCATCCTAAATAAAAACAAAACATATTACAGTTAATTTATATTTGAAATTAGTTTTTAAAATAAAAGCGCAAACTAACCTTTATTAGGTTTGTTATATTGTTCTTTTTAAGGCATTTTTGTCTTTGTTTAATTTATGATTACAATTATTATAATTAATTTTGTTATTATTTAATATTATGTATGTATAACAATATAAAAGAGTATCATCACATTTGAAAGTAGAACCGAATTGTTATAGTTTCATAGTTAACCGAATAGTGTTAACAATAACCGCTCAACCATAAACAACTGTGTAGGTGAAGTAAGAAAAAAATAAATTTAGAAAAAAATATTTTTCTGACTTTTCTGCACCTGCTGCGAAAAGTCATATATTTCCAAATCATAAAATAACGTTCCATACACGCGAAGTTCATTGACTCGTGTGATCGTGTTAGTTTTACTCACGTGTTAAGGGGATCTTTTATGACGTCACGACACATTTAACTGCACCTGTATGCAATTTCGTGACGAATGGAATAAAGAATTTTGGTGGGCGTTACGGTCCTTTCTTTGTCATTGTATGAATTTAATAAAGCGGTCAAGTGCAAAACCACATATAAAAAACGTACAATCTTCTGTCCGCAGCTAAGCTAAAATATATCTTTCGAAACTTATTAAAGGAGGTAGGTATATCCTTAAGGGTGAAATTTCCAAAAATCATTTTTAAATGTGTGTCTGTGTTATAAAAGGAACCTATGTATAGAGTTGCTGTTTTAAATCTAGACATTTCGGCTGTGCGTAATGTGTCAGTCAGTTAAATAAAATAGAGCATAAAGTCACTTTCAACGATGAACAAGATACTATGTATATTTTGCATATTTTCTTGTCAGTTATAGATATAGCACGTTATTTTAATCAATCATCCTTTGATAACTTTAGCACATTCACATATGTTTAATACACAACACACATCAAGACATTGATTTATTCCGTGTCATTCGAAACAAATTGCAGAACCATTTAAATCCTTGCAGGGCAAGCGTATCATTTGTCACGAACTTTCGACACGAAAATAGGACTCTATCATTTTTCCAATAGGCAATCAAGAACGGAGTACCGTTGGTTGAAAATACGACGATAAATCAGCAAATCTGCTCCAATCGCTTGGCCTCGAAATAGCCACAATCACAGGCCGATCTAAACGACCAGATTTAACCATCGCCGGATCTCTGGCACATTTCCATCAAGCTCCTGCTTAATTAGCGTTCATTTTAACTTGCTATTTATATATTTATTAGTTTATATTTATATTAAAGTTTTATTTTTGATACGTAAATAGAAAACGCCATCATTGGAATATCGTCGAAAATGCTCCTGCGTCGAAAAATCCTGGGCGTGGAACGAGACTAGAGTCCATAAGTGAGATGTTAATAAGAGTTGTAGAAAACAAATGGGATATTTGTATTTTATGACATTATTGGAGCAAATAGGACTTAATGCTTAAAGGAAGTCTACTTGAATCTTCTTCTGATCTTGTCAAGTGGGAAACACTTTAATATCAAGTAAGTTCGCGGAATAAAACAAGTCTACGCATAAAAAAATATTATCTTTACCTTTCATCAAAAGTAATTGAAACACCTACTCCTTTATGGTTTACGTTACACCATTAAAATGAATAAATAATTCGTGAATTAGCAATTGTAATAGTTTTAACGCTTTTATACTTAATACACCTTGCTAAGTGAATACAAGTTTTTGGTCGTGGCTTCGCCTGCGTATGATATTAAAATATTTATAGTCAATCAAGTCAAGTCAAGTCAAATCATCTGGCCATTACAGTTGATAAAATATTCTTTCTCATACAATTTTCTCATTCAATATCTCCAACTATGGAAAGAACGATTGGGAACTGAATGAGGTTTCCCTCGTTAAAGCCTTTAGGTATATAACAGGTAAAAATACCACCCAAAAAGTCAAAGTATAATTTTCCCGCTGTTTTCCCATTATTTTAGCACATTTTAACATTTTATTAATATAGCAGATTTTAATAAACGACGCGTTGAACGTACGATAAACGCAGCGGACCGTGCTTTATAAACGCGATAACATCGCACAGTACGCCATTACCTACAAAAAATTCACAGTGTGTTATATATAACTTTGAATTTCATGGTCTTTTGATAACGTGATTTAATGAATCCGAACTAAGATCCAACGCTTATTTATACTTTTAACTAGTTGGGTCTTCGCCTTGCTCCGCCTTCGTCTTGCCGGGCCTTCGCCTTGCCGTGCCTTCGCCTTGTCGCGCCTTCGCCTTACTGTGCCTTTGTCTTGACGAAGTTGGTCTATAAAAAAAATACATGCCGAATTGATGACCTCCTTCTTTTTGGAAGTCAGTTAAAAATGGTAGCTGTAGATGTATTTCTTCAATAGAGCTTTCCACACTCTTAAGCCCATGGAAGAGGCCAAGTGCGAATCTCAGGATTTTCTAAATCACACTCGGATTACCAATCCGCATTAGTCTAGTCTAGTCCAGTCAGTGGGGCAGTAATGCTGTGATGATGAATATTAGTAGGATTTAATAACCACATTTTAACTTTTACATCTAATGTCGTAAAGGTATAAAGTGAACGTCTCATTTTGAGAATTTTTGCTTAAAACAATGGTCAAAAATTCATGCACCTGCTTTTGTAAAAATAGCACCAAACTATAGGTACTGTCAGATTTAATACGCAGCTCGCGAAATTCGCATATTAATAGTAATTAATACCTTTAGCAATTGTTGCGAGGTTTTGAAAATACACATTTTGCATATGAAAACATCAATATTTTCTTTATGAAATTTAATAAAATTTTATACCCATTTCATATCTTTTACAGGTTAACATAAACATGATAAATATGTGATAAAATATTGAGCCGAACATTATCGTGGGATTTCTCTTTTATTTGGCACGAATTTCTATTTTAATTATAACTTTATGCTCGTGGCGTCGCCTTGACCTTTAAAATTTGTAGGTGGAAACTTTTTTATTTTAATTGGAAGAACGTATTTTTAGTATTTTCAACTACAAAATGACAGAAAATACATATAAAGTTTCATAAGCTTGATGTCACCCACACGTTGGTCCTTTATCTTCCTGAAAAAGTTCATCAATATCAGTTGAACAGTTTCCGATATTAGCCTCTATTTATATATCAAAGACTTAGTCACACTCATCACGGAACTTCACAAATCACAGACGAATATTCTAAATTTGACTAATTTTCAATCGGACTAACATATAATCATTTTAATACTATTACACACATCATAACATACACACATTACATACATCATAACATCGAATTACCAGAATCTTATTCTCTTGCTCTCTTCAACACGAGACCGGTAATATCGGATTGGAACGCAATAAAACGGAGCGTCACTAATTTTACAAAACGACGGAATGATATAGTCGCGTACCATTTAAAATTGTCATACCATCCACCTGCTAGTGATGTCACGGAAAATTGTCCCACTGCGCCCTGCCGGGATTCAAATCGATTAGGCCGCTACCTTAATCGATATCTAAGAAATGTGTGACAACGTAGATATATCAATAGCGCATCGAATTGTTTTTTCTAAGGTTAGTAGATATTATTTGTTACATATTTTGTACGTTACTACAGTTGTAAAGTACCTAAATAAATTAGGTGGGGACGAATTTAGTCTTGTTTAATAAGCGCTGAGCTTTTTTGTAGTTTCTTACATTTATATTATAGAAATGTTATTGTTTCAAATAAATTCTATTTATGTTTGCTTCTGTAAAACAATGATTCTGGTTAAAAAAAAGTAGAGCTCATTATAGTATAACTCTGTAGGTATTGGTGTTTCATTAAACAATTAACGGTTATTTTATGGGTTCAATGTTGTGTACGTAAAGATCAATTAGGCAGTTTGCAACACTCTATAATTTAAAACGCGACAAATGAGGCTGAAAAAAACTATACACCAAGGTCTTAATGGTCACTAAACGTGAAAGAAGATATCCCCACGTCATCAGAAACCTATTATCAAGGTATCAATACGTAGTTACAGCCAATCATACAAACGAGTTCCTAGAACAGCTTATAAACAGAAGCACGCGTAGATCTTAATAGCCAGCTCAGGTGGACAATAAGTGGGTTTTTATAGCCCCCGGACGCATCGCAAGGTGCAACAGTTGTCACGAGCACCCGTAACAATCGTGGAAAGGTACAAAGAAAAAGGCCGTCTGATACGCATTCAATGCTATGAATAATGGACTGACATCCATGATAATATTATAAATGCGAAAGTAATTCTGTTTGTATGTCTGTTTATTAGGCTAACACTGCTAAAAGTTGAGCTGATTGCAATGAAATCAACTACCATGAAGGTAAGTAGAGTAGTAGAGTAGAAGTAGGAGTAGAAGTAGTAGAGTGTAGAAAATTGTCGTAGTCTGGGAAAAAATTTCCATTATGTACCTGACTGGCTAGTTTCACCTTTACGCCGGAGTCTACAGTTAACTCTTCCCACTTTTCCCATCTTGCTGCAGTGCCTCTGTCTGCTTTTGGCGTATCTTCAGAACCTGTGGCTTCTCAAAACGTGCAATGTTTTAAGAAGCCACTATGCCAAACTATAAAAAAGCCAAAATATAAAAAAATACAATTATTTTAACGAACTCAAAAAAAGGGGGAGGTTTTCAATGTAAACTTATATTGTTGTGTGTAAATAAACAATATCTTCATTTAAATATGGTATACCTACAACTCATATTATACTTTAACGCGAGCAATATGAATATGAAGTAAAAAATAAATGGTAAATCAGCGTGCATAAATTTCTGCCCTTACTATAGGTTTGTATAGGTAGTTGAAATCGAAGTCGAATCGAAGTCTGCCTCTGCCTGTATCTATGTGTGCTGAAACTTTTTTTTGATATTAGATTTGCGAAAACGAGTTCTAAGAATCTTATACTAAGAAAAGATCATTCTATCGTTCTATCACGGTTGCTGACTTACCGTGATTTCTAGATCGCTTTATTAATGCACGTAATTTGTAATAAGATAAGGAATAAAAGCCGCTTGCCATTCAGTAATAACATACGATTACATACGTTCTTAGTTTTATCGCCATATAAGTGACTACAGGCAGTTATTAAAGGTAGAAACTAGCAACTGACTTGTTTAATGATACTCTCAGTGAACAAAAAAGGCATTCGTAACAATGTAATGTTAATTTCTTCTGACAACAATTAAGTTCATACATTACCTACAACATTGTGTATTAATAACTGCCGAGTGCAAACAAACATCCTTGCATCAGTACTTAGGAACGGTAGAACAAGGACGCAATAACTGGCAAGTCAAAAGGACAACAGTGTTAAATCGAATCAATTTATTGTACAAAGGCTCCACCGAAACGGGAGCGAAGTCGCCCCATACTCAAAGTGACAGTTATGACGTGTTGGGGCGTGTCTGCGACTGCGCCCTCACTTCATTTGTCGAGCCATTTGCTTTCCGGAATGCGGTGTCATCAGCAACGAACGGAGCGTGAAATGGAAAACGCCCCGCTGGTGACAATCCTCCCCTCATCCCACCCCCCTCGATCGCCCTTAACGCTTGCTAACGAAAATTTCCAACTGAATTTTCGTCCGTTTAATCCGTCGCATGATATGTTCAAATAGGCGAGCGAGTACTTGAGAGTTGATTACTTTTGTAAACTAATAAATGGACTGACAAGGATCGATTCGTTCTGCCAGGGCTCTCGAGGTACACAAAAGGGCTACTCAACATGCGTAATGCGGGATTATTACGCAGATAGCGGTGTTTCCTGAAGTGGAAACTTAAGATTCAACACCGAGCTTTATCTATCGTAATGACTTGAAGATTCAAGCATGTAAATGAGAACCGAGCTAATGACAGGTAGGAATACAAAGGAAATCGCAAGAATTAATCAAAATGCTAATTATATTGTTGTCGACGCACCAAGATTGGGTTCGTTAAATTATAATTTCAATTCTATGAAATTATTTAGGTATAGGTAGGTTTCGTACAATAATGAATCAAATATTTGAATATGTTACTTTAAAGATATAATTCAAAACATTATTGCCGATGATCTATTAAAAAAGTATTAACCTTCCAATTATACTAAAATATTTATATTTACAATAATAAAATATTTTATTTACAAAATAAAATACAGAGATAGCCCAGTAAAAAATGCAAGGCTCTAAATACGAATCTCATACTTATCTCTAATTCTTACAAATTAATTAACAATTAACGGCGAAGAAGGACATTTTAAGGAAACCTACATGCGACTATCTACACTTGCGAGTTCCTCATTTACAAAGACCTTCTCATTTACTCAAGAGCCGTTTCTGCGGGTTGAACATGTTACAAATAAGTATTAATGTTATTTGCTTATTAGGCAACCCTTACCACAAACGGTACCCAAAATGTAGGAACATGATACTTTCGCATTTCGCAAGAATATATCAGATGGATGCGTTGCCGTTAAGGGAACTTAAACGCAAATGATTCATTATAATGTGTGTTATTTTCCCACATGCGCAAGTGTAACTCATTAAGTTGAATATAATTCGCTTTGATGAACGGAGGGGAAGGAGTCATATGTTCC